>PVJA010001909.1:0-116193 GCA_004027025.1 Myocastor coypus
TTCTTCTTCTTCTTCTTCTTCTTCTTCTTCTTCTTCTTCTTCTCTCTCTCTCTCTCTCTCTCTCTCTCTCTCTCTCTCTTTCTCTCTCCTCCTCTTCTTAGCAGAGACACAAAATATTGTAATATCACAAGAAGATCACAGTTACAGCAGTTAAAGCCACTTCATGAAGTCACTGGAGCCCCAGAGATCTTTTATTAGCCCTGGGCCTTGCTCATTGCTTTTGGCCCCAGAGAGCAACATAAATGACCTCTTGGTTTCATGGTGTAAATTGTCCTTGGCAAGACAAGTGACTTCACACACAGATTTCCTGTCACCTTTTCTCTCAAAACTATAGTTATCTGCTCTCTCAATCAGAAGACAACCAGCATAGACCACTGCTCAAGCTGAGACTGCCTGCTGTGGGTTAGGAAAGGCCGGGAGCTGGGCTGCCAAGGGATTCAAAGCTCTGAGGCAGGAAGAACTAAACAAGTAGTCCTGTTCCCTGTGCTACAGAAGCTCTGAGTATGCCCTAGCCCAGAGGAAGTGGAGGCTTTGTCAGATCAGCCCTGCTGCATGTGGAAAACCACCATCCTTAGAAGCCAATTTGTCCACTGTTAAGAAAGAGTGAGGGAGGTGACCCACCTGTGACCCTGCTTTTTGTGTGGTTTGTTTGAGTTCCCCCAAAACTCCTATATGTGAGCTAAAATGAGGGAAGTGTGCGACACCTGAGCAGCCAAGCCCTGAGAGTTTGTGAAGTCAGTACCATGGTATAATGTACTCTTCCTGCCTGTAGAATTCAAGGGAAGTTATTCTTTCCAAGCCCTTGATTTCCTTTTTGAAGAGTGTCGTGCCAGGCAGATAGACAGTGCACCTGATGGAACGGTTCTTACTCGGCCTGCCAGGCTTCATCTGAGAAGTCAGCTTCTTCCTGGAGACCTCTCTGATGAGAGGAGACAGACTTCTCTGGGGACCTCTTGCTCACTTTGCTAACTCACACCATTCCTGGCTCTCCCCTCAAAATACCTAACAAATAGAAAGTCCCACTCCTTTTCCTTTGTACCTGCTAATACCAGAGTTCAGTATTTTAAAAAATATATCAAGTATTGACTAGGCATTCATTTAGCTGAATCTAGTTGTTAGGAATAAGTCACCAGCTTTATCATGTGTCTGATAGATTTTAAACATTTTTGGGTACCCCCCAACGTGCTCTTTTTGTTCAGCTTCTGAGCCCAAGTCACAGGCCCCCTGGATTATCTCTTCTCTGATGTTAACTCCCTCAGCTAGTAGAAGGAGACTTGGCTTCAGCCAGTTCAGCCCAGAAAAAATATTGAAGAGTAGTGGGTAAAAGACAAATCAAATATTCAATGAAGAGGGGCCCAGGACAGCATCCCAGCAAAAGCATCCCAGGATCTGTTACCAAAGCCAGATTGGCAATATTCCCAGATTGTGAATTTTGCAGCTGTCAGGCTCTGGGATAGGAGAGCCAGCTTGGCCCTTGTAGCCCACCCCCGAAGGAGTCCCCTCCCCTTTCCCTTCTGCAGGCTCCTGCTCCTCTGCCAAGGCCGCCTACCTTCCTTTTGTGTTTCTCTGCCTCTCTCTTTGCCACCCTCGTGGGCTAGGCCCAGGTCCTGACCATAGTCAGAAGATGGCAATATGCACAGCAGGACACCTGGACCAGTCAAAAAGTTTCACTGTTGTGATAGAGTTTTAATTTAAAATTGAGTAAATGGTTTTTCCATTAAAAGAAAAACAGGTAGTATGTTGTGTACAGGTACTAACTCCTCCTGAGGAACATAATCATTACATACTGCAAACATGCACCATAAAAAATTAAAAATTAATTTTAAAATACAGTAAAATAAAAATTCAAAAGGGACTATTTGTCTATTCCCATGATCTCACACAGCCTGTTCTTAAATATCAGTCTCCGCTGGACTCTGTGTGATCATATGAAATGTTTACTAATTGTTACTCAACGAGTAATGAATTTGTGCTTTCTGTAATCCAATACAGGCTGGTTTTTTATTTATTTGGACTGTATTCCTCACAAATTCATCAGCAAAGCTTACTGTCCTTCCCGAAGTTCACCCAGTGAACAGTGTGAGTAAGAACTCACAAACGGGCAGCACTGCTTCATCGTGAAGAAACTGAAAGAAGAGAGTCCACGAGTTTACAAGCAATGGAGAAAGGCAGCATTGTGATTTATTTGTCATAAGTCTGATCCTGGGCCCAAAGCACTGAAACGCTGCCACTGACGAACTTCGATCGATCTTTGTCTTGATGAAATCTTCAAAAGTAAAAATAAAAGTTTTTCTGTTTCAGTGGTGGCTAGCATGGTACCATGAAATTTACTAAGAAATTAAATCTTAAATCTTTCCAGAAACAAAACTTAAGCCCACATCCCGAGAAAGCAGACAGTTTCATTTTCACTGGTCTTAAGACATTTTTGAGTCATTTGCTAATTCGGAGATTTGGCCAAGTCTTTTTTTTTTTTTTTTTTTTTTTTGGCCAAGTCTTGAGTAAACCAAAAACTAGAATAAAATGGTGGGTTGTTCTTAATATAGAACAAAAGTTACTTGAAGATAACGAACATTTGATCTTCCGCTTCCAACATTTCTTTTCTTGAAAATCATATCACGTAACTGTCACCAATTCAAAGTCTTTTCCACATTATTTCTATCATCTACTTTTACTTCAAACTTTTTTTTTTTAATGCTCATGATTTAGTAGAAGGAAGTAAGAAATTTTTATGGTACTATTTCACAATTACTCTTTTACATTTTTTCTTAATTTTTGGTTTTTGACACAGGTCTCAATAGCCTTATAGTTCATGTTGGATTTGAATTCAGTATATAACCCAGGCTGATCTTAAGTTGGTGAATTTCCTGCCTCTGCCTCCCAAGTGCTGGTATTACAGGCCCCTGTGTAGGTCAGCACCCCCAGCTGAAGTAATTATTTATGTCAATCATTTTTTGAGGTTTCATTCCAGGGAGAGCTACACACTGTCAGCTTGGCCCTGTGGTTGCTACTAGTCATTCTTCCTTGAGATGATATACATTTCCAGTTGTTGTCTTAAAGGAATTTTGCTCATCATGTCATAAAAGTTGGGTTCTGTCAAAGTTTCTTCTGTGTGTGGCAGGCTGAATATCCTCATAATTCTTATTTCCTAACAAGGGTAAGTATCACGTAGACGTTAGTGGCTTCATCAACAGTGTAATCAATAGAACCATCATCACCCATTACTCTGTAACTCCCAGATATGGGGGCTGCTTGCTGCAGGCAGCTGGTGCAGCCTGAAGCCTCTCCCCAAACATTTCTTTCAATGTCAGGATTAAAAAGTAACATACTTACGTGTATCCATTTACAAATGCTAGAAATTAACTACTGGCTAGGTATAATAAGATTTTTTTTTTTTTTTTTTTTTTTTTGTCTTTTTGAGACAGGGTCTCGCTATGCTGTTCAGGCTGGCCTTGAGCTCACTTTTGTAGCCCAGGCTGGTCTTGAACTCGCACCTATTCTCCTGTCTCAGTCTCCCAAGTGCTGGGATTACAGATGTGCACCACCACGCTCAGCTAATAAGAAATTTAAAGAAGAAAAGTGTGTTAAGTTTAAGATTTTCTTCGTTTCATAAGCCTATTAAAATGTTCTAAGCCTTTCGGCCAGAACTGCCATCGTCCAATAATTTGCCAAAATGACTAACACAAAGTGCAAGAGAAGGGGAACCCGGTATATGTTACCCAAGCCTTTTAGAAAACATGGGGTGGTTCCTTTGGCCACATACATGTGAATCTACAAAAAGGATGACATTGTAGACATCAAGGGAATGGGTACTGTGCAAAAAGGAATGCCTCACAAATGTTACCATGGCAAAACAGAAAGAGTCTACAGTGTTACCCAGCATGCTGTTGGCATTGTTGTAAACAAGTAAGTTAAGGGCAAGATACTTGCCAAGAGGATTAATGTATGTATTGAGCATATTAAACACTCAAAAAGTCATGAGTAGTTCCTGAAATGTGTCAAGGAAAATTATCAGAAAAAAAAAGGAAGACAAAGAGAAAGGTACTTGGGCTCAACTGAAGCACCAGCCTGCCCCTACAAGAGAAGTGCACTTTGTGAGGACCAATGGGAAGGAACCGGAGTTGTTGGCACCTATTCCCTATTCCTCCCTGAGAGGTATTGCTCAGGTATTGTGCAGGTGTATACCCAAATATTCAAATATTTATAAAATATTTATATTGGCTTGAAGATCCTATAAATCACCATGGGGAAAAGATGTATCAAAATAAATGGAAGTCACTTAGGAAACAAATGTTAGTCCACTTCAGTTAAATTGTTTAAAACACACACACACACACACACACAAAAAAAAAAAAAAATATATATATATATATGTATATATATATATATATATATATATATATATGTGATATTCTGAAAAATATTCTGTACCTTATTACAAACAGTGTGCTAATCTTGCATATTTATGTGTTAACATAGTTGAAGCTTAAACTATATTATCTTGAAATTAGAGATTAAAATGGTCTACTTCATCTGTGTTACTCATTCTGTGCCTTTCAAAGAAATAATTATCTGTCTGGAAAAATATGTGGTGGTGTTTTTAAGAACTAATGGGCCATCAAAAATTAGAATCATAGGATATTTTTTGCTCTGTTGCCAATGGAAGAAACAACTGCCACCCTGGGTTTTTCTATGGCTTGACAAGCAGGTGCGTGGTGTGCTGCTATTGCTGGCCTCTCCAGCCTCTCAAGTTAGACAAAGGAAAGCAAAGTTACCAGTTGCTGTGTTTATTTTAGCTAAAGATCCCATGTGAGCTCCACCCAGGCTGGGAGTCGCCTCATTTAGGGACAGTTTACCAGGTATAGTTTGTGGAGTTTCAAAGTTCACACGGATGATTTAACAGTGGTGACTGAGATCCTTTTTATAGAGCCTGACCTCATCTCTTGATAAATGGAATTGCAGTCTATTCAAAGCAGCTGTTTAGGGGAAAGTAGTCCTCCAGTTCAGTTCATCTGATGACTGTAGCAAACCACTCTCATTCATTCACACATTTGAAAAATAATGTTCTGCAGCTAACCACAGTTCCCAGTAAAATGAATCACCTATAAAATGTACAAAATGTTGTTTCTTAGTTTAGAGCCACTGATTCTAAAGCTGTGTGTGTTTATGTGTGTGTGTCATGCATGTATGTGTGTAGTTGTGTTTTTCCTTGAGTAGAACCATTGCTTTCCAGAAATTCTCAGTGGAACAAATGAGTCCAGAAAGCTAGTGCCACTAACAGGAAGAATAAAATGGGCATTTAGTATCAAGTATAATTTTTTATTTAAAAAAAAGTATTGCAGCACTCACTTCTTATGTCCTTCTATAACAGCACTCAAGAGCTGAGCCTCAGGCCTGCCTCCTGTCAGGAAGGATCTTGGGATATCAGGCCCCCAAAATGGCTGTCTGTGTGGGTCAGTCCATAGGCAAGTGTAACACTGGTGGCATACTAGATACTTCAGATGACATATATGTTACATTTTGATAGATTCGAATGATAAAGCTGTCCTTCTTCTTATAGTTCCTCTGACTATGGCAAAGAAATAGAACCAGTTGCTGATAAGATGACTTTGTCCCTTCTACAATACTACTAGACTCCACTCACAGAGGGAGCAAGTTTGGAGTTTTGAAAGCAGCTGTATCTAAAAAGAATTTAATAATGTTACTTTCTCTGTGGTATTTCTTTTGATGATAATCTTCTCTTTGGAGAAACTGATGTTGATTTTTGATTTATAGTTAGAAAGTTTCTTTTTAAAAATAAGTGAATCTGGGCTGGTGAGATGGCTCAGTGGCCTAAAGCATCTCCTTAAGCAAGCTTAGGCAACCACAAGGACCATGGTTCAATCCCCAGCACCACATGTTGTGCCAGCCCCTCCCCCAGAGCAGGCTGAGCCAGCCATAACATAAAAAATAAAAAATAAATGAATCTAATTTTGTAAAGGAAGGAATTTCATGCCAGCCCCATCTCTGGGGCATGCTGAGGTGGTGAGTGAGACTGGGCATGGTGGTGCATGCCTGTAATCCGGAGTTTGGGAGGCTGACAGACAACACAGCTAGAAATACCTTAAACAACAATCAGTCGAGCCAGGCGTGGCAGCACATGCCTGTAATCCCAGCATTTGGGAGGCTGAGGCAGGAGGATCAGTGCGAATTCAAGACCAGCATGGGCTACAAAAGTGAGCTCAAGGCCAACCTGAACTGCATAGTGAGAGCCTGCCTCAAAAAGACAAAGGAAAAAAAAAAACCAATCAGTGTTTGATAATTCAGGGTGGCTTGGAGTTTGTCTGCTTGTTCACTTTGTTGTTGTTGTTGTTGTCTTTTTCAAACAGGGTCTTGATATGCAGTTCAGGCTGCTCTTGCACTTACTTTGTTTGTTTGTTTGTTTGTTGGGTTTTTTGTTTGTTTGTTTGTTTTGTCTTTTTGAGACAGGGTCTCGCTATGCAGCTCAGGCTGGCCTTGAGCTCACTTTTGTAGCCCAGGCTGGTCTTGAACTCCCACTGATCCTCCTGCCTCAGCCTCCCAGGTGCTGCAATTACGGGCGTGCACCACCACACCCAGCTTTTGCATTTACTTTGTAGCCAAGGCTGCCCTCGAATTTCATGGATCCTTCTGCCTCAGCCTCCCTAGTGCTGGAACTACAGGCATGTGCCACCTTGCCTGGTGGTGATTCAGGGTAGATTTGTTGAGCAGTTCAATGACTTCATCAAGGAACCAGTTCTTGCCATACTTTTTTCTCCTAATTTAGCATGTCAGTGTTCTTCCTCAACCTTATCTGCTCAAAGCCTCATAAAGCTTCTATGTCACCACCTCTTTTCCTGGTGATTATCAGACTCACAAAAACATAATCCAGTCTTTTTCTTCTTTTCAAGAACAAAATAAACTTCCCCAGAAGATTTTTAATATTTCCCCTGACACTTAGGGTTAGACCTCATGGCCATATCTAAATCAAATGTTGCCAAGAAAAAGGAATACTAAGATTGCCTTCTTAATCCTGATTACCTACTAAGACTAAGAATGTCTAGTGACGATCAAAGGTTTAATAACTGAACAATATCAGAGTTTTCTTGGAAAGAGTCTATGAACAGCTACTGGGTAGGCAATCTGCACTGCTTGCGGTAAATGTGCATTGCATCAGGATTTTTAAAAATTCCAGGGTGTTCAAAAGCATTGATGTTGAAGAAAATATTCCATTGTCTCAGTAAGCAATGCAAACTTGGGCTACAGTAATCAGACACACTTAGCAACTTACAGAGCATTTTTTTTAAAGATTCAGATTGAAAAAAATATCAAAATAAGGTAAGTAATTTTGGAGATTTAAAAACATTGATTGTTGATAATCTTCTTTATTTTTTAATCTCTATTTTATGTATTTAGTACAGGGTCTACAGAGTCTCACTACACAGATTGAACTTGTAGTGATCCTCCTGTTTTTAGCCTCCCAAATGCTGAGATTACAGGTATGAGCCACCATACCCAGTCTCACTATCTCAGAATGCTCTGGGGGTTGGGGCCAGCACCGTACACCAGAGGTCAAACTCAGGTCCCTGCGCCTATCTAAGCAAGTGCTTTAAACTGTCAAACTATCTGGCCAGCCCAAACAGCCAATAATGATTCTCCTAGTTCTGCCTGCCTTAGCTTCTGTGAAGAAGGATAAAATAAGGTAAATAACCGCAATGAAAAGTGAGTTGTTATTGTTTTTAAGAATGCAATATTGGGCCCAGCGGGATGGCTCAGTGGTCTAAAGCGCCTGCTTGGGAAAGCTTGGGAGGCTTCAGGGACCGCGGTTCGATCCCTGGCACCACATGCTGCGCCAGCCCTGCCCTCAGGGCAGGCTGAGCGGGCCATAGAAATGAGTGAATAAACAAACAAAGGGTTCTGAAACAAGAAAAAAAATTTTAAAAAAAGAATGCAATGTTTTTAAAAGTCTCAGGGTGGTCATTATATGGAAAAATAAGGACATTATTAGTTTTTATTGAACACTGTCAAATTTAGTTTAATTAATATGTGGTATATATAAAAAACATATTTATGTTATCTGATGCACAGGATTTGTAAATGCCTTACACTGCCCCAATAGGTGAATTTTGCTCTAAAACATGAAAAAGAAGTACATATGTCATAAACCTCCAACTCACTCTTTCAAGTTATTTGTGTTTTAAGAGCCTTCTAAACATAATGCATGATAACTCAGTCAACTAAGCGCCTACTTTGACAAGTGTAGGGACCAGGGTTTAGTCCCCAGTCTCTCATGGTGCATCAGCCCTAGCCCTGGGGCACACTGAGCCTGATGCTGAGTCCGGAAGAGGTAGTGCATACTTGCAATCCCAGTGCTGGGGAAACTGAAAACAGGAGGCTCATTATAAGTCTGAGCTGGGGGCTGGGGAGATAGCTCCGTGGCACAAGTGCCTGCCTGGCAAGTGCAAGGTCGTGAGTTTGAACCCCAGTCCCACCAAAAAAAAAAAAAAAAAAAAGTCTGAGCTGCATAGTAAGACACTGTACCAATACATAAATGAAAATGAATAGCCATACACATAATGTATGGCTTCACTCCTTATTCCAGATTAAACAGAATCAAACAAATGATTGAAAAAGTTCTGCTCTGAGGCATGGAGAGATAGAAAAGGCCATTCACCAACTATTGGTTCAGTACCTAAGGGATGTCCAGTGTTTGTATCCATTTGGATTCACATCATAATAATGCTATGACAAGGATTGTTTGCCAATTTTGAAAATGTAAAATGAAGGGCCCAAGAAGACAAGCGATCTGCCAAAGTTTCCAAAGCTAATCATTAGTGTAATGTAGATTTGATCTCAAGTTTTTCTGAACAAACACTCATGAAATATAAAGAGGCAGTCTCCTTCTATGTGTCTTGGTACGATACCAGAGCAGGAAGCAGGAGTGCCTGGGACTTGAGAGTAAACAGGCACACTTGAGGAATAAGGAATGTGCCATCAGGCTGGGGCTGGGGAAAGCATACTTTATGTGATGTTGCATTTCCTCACTCAGGTGAGATTTTCCGAACCTTTCACTTATGTATAGGTGGGGGCAAACCAGCCAGCTAACTCTTAAAGAGCAGTGGGACTTTCCATCCTGGATCATAGTCCCAATAGTTCCAGATTTTATACACTAGAACTTAGTTAATCATGAATATAGCAAGCACAATGTCTTGGGAACTCATTAAAGTTATGACAGTGCTACCATATTTGATATCCCTTTGGGAAATGGCCACTCTCATAGCATTTATTCTGTGCTTATAACAAAAGTCTGGCTGGGGAGAGCCAAGTAATCATTAGTGTGAACATTACCTTATATATGTGTCACTTACAAAGATTAAGTATCATTATTATGCTTGTTGGTCCCAATGCTACCACCATTTCAGCTGTATGACTCACGTTGCTATGAGTGCACTGATTCAGTGTTCATAGTGATCTTTCAGCAGCACTTCTTATTCTCACCAGTACTACCTAGGGGACATATCAGATGTCTGTTTATTCACATTTAAAGGAAAACAATGCTATTGCTGAGAAATACTTGCTGTCTCAACTTATCAAGAACTCATTTTTGTTTCAAACCAAACTTGGATGCACCTCGTAGATGACATTGAGAGGCCAAGCCATGCAAGCGAATTTCCCGAAACAAAAATCAACCCACACCTCTTCCCAACACTTTCTCTAAGCAAACCTAAGCTTCAAACCATTCCACATGCTGTGGACAACAATCAAAAGATCTCTCTGATCAGCCTGATCACACAGATCTATAGATGAAAGGTAGCAATTAACTTATAAAATGTAATTATTATTATTTACTCAGCAACTTATTTCTCAGAAATCATTGAACTCATTTTCAGAATGAGTTTCTATATTTAAAATGAGTTTTTCAGGGCCTGGCGGAATGGCTCAGTGGTCTAAAGCGCTTGCTTGGGGAAGCTTGGGCAGCTTCAGGGACATTGGTTCGATCCCCGGCACCACATGCTGCGCCAGCCCTGCTCTCAGGGCAGGCTGAGCCAGCCACGAAAATGAGTGAATAAACAAACAAGGGTTCTGAAACAAGAAAAAGAAAATAATAAATAAAATAAAAAATTATTAAAAAAATAAATAAATAAAAATAAAATAAAATGAGTTTTTCAGGGCCTGGGATATAGCTGACTGGTGTAAGTGCCTACCTGGAAAGCACAGGTCTTGAGTTTGATCCCTGGTGCCACAAAATAAAATAAAATGAATTTTTCTACATTTAAACATAATTTGGAGTTACCCTGAAAAATTTACTCATTAAATTATGCTGCTTTTTACAAAGATGACATAAAATGTTACTGACTGATTAACATCTTTATCATGAAATATCCCAGAAGCTCTTAGCCTGGCATCATATGCAGACTTAAACCCAAGCCATAGGTCAAATGTTTGCAACTTTATTAACTGGATTACATACCACCAAATCTCTTCATTTAAAAGAGATACTAAAATTTAACCTTAACAAGTCACTAGTTTGAATTCAATGAGAAGGCACAAAGAAGCACTTATAAAAGTGTGCTACTCTTAAGGAAGCATGAAAAGTTTTTAACTTTAAAAAGCAATATACTTGGTCTAAGTATTTAGACCAAATGATAAGTGCTTGTCTAGCATAGGCAAGACCCTGGGTTTTATTTCTAACATAACAAAAAGAAAAAGAAAGAAAACAGAAAAAGAGTATCAATAGACTCAACTAAGGATCATAAAAGGGTTGCTTAAGATGTTGAGCAATTATATGATGGAGATAATACTGAAGCTTTGAGTAGTTGAAAATTGTATATAGTTTAGACAGATGCAGGGACCCAGGGCTCAATCCCTGGACCTTCCATGCCAGCCCTGCCCCCGGGGGTGTGCTGAGACAGCGATTGAGAGACTGAGACTAGGCATAGTGGTGCAAGCCTATAATCCCAGCTCTTGGGAGGCTGAACACAGATACATCACTACAAGTCTGATCTAGTATGATCTAGTAGTGAGATCCTGCAGACCCTGTAGACCCTGTCCTAAAATACAAGAAGGAGGTGGAGGACGAGGAGGAGGACAAGAGGAAGAGGAGGAGGAAGAGGAAGAGGAAGAGGAAGAGGAAGAGGAAGAAGAAAAGAAAATTCTCTATGAAATATAGAACAACTATTCTGCAAACACAGAGGTCCTCTCCAGACCTACAGTCTCAGGCTCCACTCCAACCTTTAGACTCTGGTATCTAGCTGCCCAGTGGATCAGTTCACCTCAACATGTCCACATGAAATGCAGCTCCTTACCATGCACACATATCATTATCTCCTAGTGTAGGGGAAGGAGCCCACTCTCACACAGCCACAAAATTCAGCAAGTTGGCCGCCACTGTAAAATCTCTCTTGCTCATGGTTCTACTGCAAATACCTAAATCAAGGCTGATGGAGAGATGGCTCTTGAATGGGGCAGAACTTCTGTGTTGCCTAAAAATCCTTGTGAAACACCAAACTTTACCACAGAAATTCTGACTCTTAAGGTGCACAATGTACCATGAAAATTTGCATTCAAAATTCAAGAAAACCTCCATAAGACCTGGATACAGAGTGAATTTTGGAGACCCCACCCCTGTAGCCTGCCTTCCTACACCCTACACAGGTAGAGTGCCTTCCTACTAGCCCACCCTCTCTTCTATACCATCCTCTCCATTCTCATTGCAGCATCCTTAGCTCTGACTTTTTCCCTGTCTTGAATACTGAAACCACTACACAGGGACAGAGCCCACTCCTAGTCTCCCATGCCCTCCATCCCTTTAATTTACTCTTCAAAATGCCACCAAATCAAATTGCCTGAGCCCAGCTTTCAGAGAAAAAGGAGTAAATTAAAATTCCTATTTCATTAATCATCAGTTATACAAACTTAAGTAAATTAGCTCAACACTATAAAGCTAAGTTGTCTCATCAAAAAAGGCACAGCATATTAAATGAAATTTAGATGTGACAACATATGAAAAAAATCTCTTATCATACAAGGTTTGGCACATAACAATCTATTAGTATGATTATCATAGTATTTGTTGTTATGCCACAAGTATAACTATATAATCCCTAAGTGTGATGTCTTCCTGCTGCTACCAGGCTTTCTTTCAGTGAGAAAACTCACTGTTTAGGCCTTTTGGGCCCAGTTGCCTTTCCCTGGCCTATAGTTCTAGTGACCACAGTCATGAAGATCCCTGATGTTACACCCATCTATTCAGACGTTTCTCCATGGCTCACACTTCAACCTGCTACACCTTGCGGATCTGCCAAGGGGAATATGTAGTCAGACTTGATTTATTCCCTGCCTAGGTACATGCATACATTTGCCAACTAACTTAGAGTTGGTGTCTTAACTCTAAATGGACTATAATATAGATGTGATTACCTTTTTAATTTAAGCACAGAAAAGAACTAAAAGAAAAAAGAATGAGGAGAGTTGGTTTTAGATGGTGGGAACAGAGGTTATACTCTTTATTTTTCTGTTTACTGACATGATATTTTTAAATGAACATAGTTCTTAGTCTAATTTTTAAAATAAAATTAAAAGAATTAGCTTCCTGAGAAGTCACAGTACATTCTACAACTGTTTCTGTGTCTGGGTTTGCCCACATTCATATTCTCTGTCATATACTTGTGATCCTAGGACCCAGCAGGTTGGAGGGCTATGCCCATCAGATCTGTTAAGTAACTTTCTTAAAGTTTTAAGAGATTTGTCATTTTCCCCACTTCCTTAACAAGATTTCGGCTCTATAAACTGTCAGAAATCCAGACTTCCTCCCATAGCATGATGTGAAATACAAGACCACACAGGCAAGAGCTGGTTTTAATTGTTAGGTTTCTCCTGTTGTGTTCTGTTCCCTTCTTCTCCCTAACGGGCCCACAAGAACTCATCTGTGAACCGCTGTTCTTTCAGGACTTCCAATCCAAATAGGATCGCCTCCCACAACAGTGCATCCTCGGCAGAAGCAGTCAGGTCACGAGTCAGCACCAGCCAATTGTATCTCAGAGCCCTTGCCTAAGAAGGAAATGGATGCCAGCTTGATCTCAGTGAGCACGGCGAATATCAAAAGACCCTTGTTACTGTCTTCCATAGTCAGAACATTTTTACATTTCTGTTCCAAAATACTTTGGCAGCCATTTTACTCAGGAGAGCCGGGGAGGAGAAAGTCTGCTCTTGCATTACCAACAGTTTGGAGAAAGCCTAGTTCTTGCACAGATACACAAGGCTGAAGACATCGGAACACACATCTTCTCTGAGATCTCAAACACATCACAAAGAGTTCCGTTCAGAACTACCTGTGTGGTGTCCAGAGCCTCCCCGACTCTCTGTCAGCTCTGCTCTGGTGAGCAGGCAGATTCAGTCAAGCCCATTTCCATAAAGCAGTGCTGTTCTGTATGACTGCATAGAAATCACATCAAAGGCGCTGGGCGAGAGGTATCTGGATGACTACAAAGATGCCCTGACAAACTGTAAGATTTTCACAGAAATTGACAAATGCACCATGAGGCTAGAGGCACATTTAAAACAGCTTTAACAGTCAGGCATCTAAGAGGAATACAGTCAGACTCATAAAGAAATCAAGAGATTATTTACTTGAAATAAAATTCACATAGTGTCAAATTAATATAGTTGCCTTGTGTTTTGATGAGTCAATGCTAGACTAATGTATCTATAACGTTTTCATTTAGTCTATGCTTACCTCATATTTATTAATATTTTTAAATGTATGTATGCTTTTCAATTGATAATATAAAAGTACTAAAAAATTTTAAAAAGAAATCAAGACAAGCGTAAGAAAACCTGGAAAGATTTTCTGTTCTGTAAAAACGCGCAGATACTTTTTCCCTCACTTTGGTTCTGAGCCTGAAGGTGCAGCATTGTTAATGAGCCGCAAACGCTTCACAGAGCCCTTTCCTGGCTGAAGCAGAACTAGCCCTACCCTCTTTCCACCTCCTTCCAGTGAAGGAAATGCTCTATCATATGCATTTTATGCATTGATTTCTTTTTTTTTTTTTTTTTTTTTTTGTCTTTTTGAGACAGGGTCTTGCTATGCAGTTCAGGCTGGCCTTGAGCTCACTTTTGTAGCCCAGGCTGGTCTCGAACTCGCACCAATCCTCCTGCCTCAGCCTCCCGAGTGCTGGGATTACAGGCGTGCGCCACCACGCCCGGCTATTGATTTCTTTTTAATTATGACTAACCGAACAAATCAGAGCTAAAAAAAAAAAAAAAAAAAGTGAAAATGAAATCTGATACAAGTCCAATTAGTAAAACAGCTTTCAGAGCCTGGCAGGTGCTTGGTGTGAGCAGTCTCTGGCTCCCTGATGAGGTTCCCACACCGTGGTTTTTCTTGGTCACTCAAGGAATCCAAACAAACTCAGTGAAAATAGTGCTATTCATTAACATTCTTCATTTTTCCAGGCCCTGGGGAAACCCAAAAGAAGCTTTGCACAGCCCCTGCCTTTAAGGCCATGAGTCTCAGAATTCTGCCTTAGGAGACTCTGCCCAAGACTTTGAAAGACCTCAGAACAGGTATGCAGAGTGAGAAAATGAACATTCAAAATAGTAATGATGAAAACAATTATGGGAAGAATTTCTGGACAGCATGAGAATTTGCTACACAAAATATAAACCACAGATAACTACAGTCCTAGCACTCTGGGAGACTCAGCCAGGAGGATCACAACCTCAGCTGAGCCTAGGAAACAGAAATTTAACAAGAACCTGCTTCAAAATCATAATAATAAAGATAATGATAAATTTAAAAGGGTGAGGCATGTAACTCAGTGCAAAGGCCCCTGGTTTAATTGCCAATACAAGAGAGAGAGAAAAAAAAACCCACAACAGCTTGTCAGAAAGGTAAACTCTTGGACCCTCTCCTGGAATTATTGCTACACTATTTTGCATTTCAGCACGATATCCAGTAGAGCTGACTTTTGCTAAAGTTTAAGACACAGTTTGCTAGGCTGTTCCAGCACCTTTACTCTTCCTGCTCAAAATGAATGTGATAGTACCTTAACAGTTGTCTATCCTAAGGAATGGCCTAATTGTATCAACAGAACACAAGCTCAGGACCAGCTTTTCTTTTCCTTCTCAATGTCCTTTTTTTCCTAAATGATAGGCATTTCGGAAAGTGCAAGCTAAAGTCAATCAAGCAGATACAGGAAGAGACTAAATAGGCATTTCAGTTACTGATCCGTTTGATATGAGTCAAGTGACTGTGGCTACCAAAAAAAAAAAAAAAATTTAAGTTGAAATCCAGCAAATGTAGAAGCTAGAGTCTGCATTAACAAAGCATGGCTCATTTAAAGAAGATAACTGACCCTCTCAACCCCACACTCATGTCAAATGTGATGTCACACTTAAGGAGGGCAGGGACAAATAAGGACATGTTGACTAGAAAGGGCCCAGGATAGTAAAACTGAAATATGAGGGTAGGGGTACTGAAGGGCTTAGAGCAGTTAGAGCCACTGACAAAGGAGCTTCATAAAAAAAAAAAGCTTAAATATATGGAAGATTAATTGTCAAATGGAAAAAAAAATTGCTCCAAGACAAGCACTTAGAAGCCATTGATTAAGTTATGCAACAATTTCAAAACCTAGACATTTAAAGATTCACCGTGGGGTGACTAAGTGTAAAGACCTAATGCTTGATAGTAGAGCTCGGGTTGGTGCACTGTATATGATTGTCCTTGCTAGCAGGAGAAAAAAATAGCACCTATGTGAAATGATGGGTATATTAATTTGTTTTACCATAGAACCATTTTACCACATGCATGTAGCATGCTATGTATTTTAAATATATATGAATTCTAATTTTTCTTTTTACTTTTGCAAAATGGCTGTTAAAATTTTTAAATTGTATATGTAACTCATTATATTTCTATTAGCCCTGTTCTATTAGCCCTACACTAAGAGAACGTATTACTTTTAGTCTGTTATGTTCAAAAAAGAAGCTCAAGCCAACAGAACCTGAGAGTAATAGAGCTTGGCTTTCTTGTCTCACATGGCTAATACTAGAGAGGACAGACAAACTTCTGAGAAGATCGAGGTCATCCCTGCTTGCCACACTTTCCCCCTAAGCATTGCAGATGTCTAAGCAGAGCCCCTTCTTTGATATGCACAGGCTGTCTGTGCTTATAGACATTCCCAGACAATGGAACAGAGGGAGGCAATTCTATATTGAGAAGAGATACTCCTTCTCCTCTTTGCTCCCTTATTTCAGGAGGGGAGAGTACCTCGGGTGCTCTTCCTTTGCCAAGGCCATTTGTGCCTGCATGGAGCTTGTCACAGAGGAAGGACATCAGGACTTTGCTCTTCTCTTCTTTTGCAGAGGAAACAGCTACACAGACTTGCAAGCCTGTGACAGAAATGAAGCTACAGATAGGCTGCTTCTTCCCACCCTCACCTTATGAATAAGGCCCAACAGTTCAAAGTGGAGGCTGTGGTTTTAAGAAATAACCTTGGAACTTGTCATTGCTGACTGACTCCTTTCAAACCCTAGGAAGGATTCCTTCTTACAAGAACACTCCCTCAATGCCAATTGCTAGCCTCCAAGTCCTTTATTTGCCTACTCTAGTCATGCCCAGCAATGTCCAAAGGAAACATAATGCTCACAACAAACTCATTTCCCTCGGGAGGTGCCTCTTAGCTTTCTGGTCTCAACAGAAGCATCTGCACAAACAGCACACTGACACCATCAGCATGGAGCAGACAGTGAATCCCTAAATTTCAGACAAGATCTATATTTTGTTGTGTGAGTTTCAATTTAATGTTCCTTTGGCTGTTTTTGCTACTTCTTTTTGAAAGTTGATTGAAATATGATCACACAAGTAAAAAGACAGGGGCTAGGGAGATAGCTCAGTAGAATAAGCACTTTCCTAGCAAGTGCAAGGTCCTGAGTTCATTCCCCAGATGCATCACCAGAGGGTTTCTCTGCACTCCCAAGCCCCTTCATCAAAAACTTGATGCAGGGAAAGTTTTGCATGATCCTCGTCATGCCCAAACCAAGCTCTACAGTTAAAATAAACACAGCTTGGCCTTTTCTTCTAAGTCCTCTTCCTTAGTTGAGACAGCTACTTTTACAATACAGTGGCTCACCCTCACTGTGCATAAAATGAAACAAAATTCCTTCCTTTACATAATCCTAAAATTCTAGAACAACAACTATTAAGATACCCTCAGTGTGTGCAAGATACTTTCTTGTATTTTATAAAGGAACTTAGGTAATACTTGTGTGATAGTTCAGTGAAATGAGTAAAAAGAAATGGTTATGCTATTGAAAATAGCTCGTTTCAATAATTTTTCAGACCAAGAAAACAATCACTTCCTTATAATGAATTAGTAATTGTTAGAAAAATGTTCTCAGTAATCAAAAAACTGGGGGCCAGGAAGGTAGTTCAGTGGCATAAGCACCTTCCTGGCAAGCACAAGATCCTGAGTTCAATCCCCCCTACAGCAAAAAGAAGAAAACAAAACAAAACCCAAAACCTGTCTCAGCATGTGTGAAACCATTATTTAAACTCTGCAAAATATTTCTAAGAATATCTAGCCTGGGAAAGTATGCAAAAATTAGTAAAAACCCCCTAGCATTTTCACATTAAGTCATGTGTATTTAATATACACCACCTCAAAGAGGAACGTTATCACTCAGCACTACACAGTGAGGGCAGAACAAAGAGATTTCTAAGAATATATGGGTGTACTTTTCTGTTAACTCAAGATGATTGACAGTTCGTGGAATTATACCTCCAAAATAAACTGCTTGCAACACCCCAAGTTTTATTTGGTATGAGGAAAACTACTTGGTGACCTATTTAACTACTAGAAACCCACTCTTATCCAATTTAATTGCACACATCCTTAAGTTTTAGGCAAAATCTGTATTTATTTTGTTGTGTGTGTTTTAATCCTATGCTCTTTTGGATGTTTTTGCTATTTCTTTTTGAAAGTTGATTTGGTCACATAAATAAAAAGATAATGTAGTCCTATCTCAGTCTCCCCAGTGCTGGGATTACAGGTGTGCCCACCACTCCCAGTTTCTGTGGCTGGCTCTGCGTGGGATGAGCACAGTATGTGGTATGGGAGATCAAACCTGGGTCACTGCACTTGCCAGGCATGCACTTAGACCACTGAGCTTTCTCTGCAACCCCACCCTCATATTTCCTATCCTCATAAAGACTTTCATATGTATTATCTCTTTTAATTTCTATGAGATAATTAAGAACATTACTCCTAATTTAACAATGACAAAATGAAAGATTAGAGAGATCAAATAACCTCTCTATATTCCCAAATCAATAGAGTAGTCAATCAGGGACAAATCCTACAACTTCTTCTGCTGGTCAATCAAACTCATAATCCATGGAGTGTCTCTGTGAGTCTTACACATTGGACCAACATATACTGCTACCATTTTACTGCCTAGAAACTTAATATTGCACCTGAACGCAATCCAAAGAAAAGTTAACTGAGAGTACATTATCTAATAATATTTATGTCAGCTATGCTATAAATAATCACCATGTGGGCCAGCAAGATAGCTCGGCAATCTATAAAGTGCAGGCTTTGGGGCCCGGCAGGATGGCTCAGTGGTCTAAAGCGCCTGCAGGCAGCTGCAGGAACCGTGGTTTGATCCCTGGCACAACATGCTGTGCCTGGCCTGCCCTCAGGGCAGACTGAGCTGGCCATAAAAATAAACACATAAACAAACAAAAGTTCTGAAATAAGAAAAAAAATTAAATTAAATTTTTAAAAAATTAAAAATAAAAAAGAATTTCATTTTAAAAAATAAAATAAATAAATAAATAAATAAATAAAATAATAAAATAAAGTGCCTGCTTAGGCAAGCTTGGCAGGTGCAGGGGACCACAGTCCCATCCCTGGTACCACCCTCCTGTGACAACCCTATCCTCAGGGCGGGCTGAGCCAGCCCAAGTAATATTAATAATCATGTGGGGAATTTTTGGAGAGGGAAAACATTATTCCCATTTTACTGATGAAAAAAACAAGATTCAAAGAGTTAAATTCATGCAAAATGACGCAAAGGCCTCTGAGAACAGAAGTGATCTTGCATGTCCTCTGAAGCCACACAATCCAAGGCCAACTCTATTTTGTTAGACGACCTTTTGTGCTTATCTCTACTTGCTCAAGCGGGTGCGCAGCTTGGGATTGTGCCCTGCCCTTCCTCCTGACTGCTGCACACTTACAGCACCCCCTTTCACACTGAGGCAAAGTGACAGCCCAAACCTACTTAGCACTGCTCTTATTTGGAATCCTACATTTTGGGGAATAAAATGTATTAATGTATCACTTAAGGCATTAACAAACGATATCAAACTGCACTGAAGAATACAAAAGCAAGTAAGCAATACTGAGTACAAATAACTATTCACATTTTAATGCCTAGCCCAGCACTGATCTTCAGTAAATGAATCTTCAGAGCTGAACCCAATAATATCAAAAATGATGTTCAAAGGAAAATTTCCTCTTAAAATTTTCATGTAGTAGTGTGTAAAATCTACAATGATCATCTCTTTATTTTGTTTAACTTTATGTATTTGGCAGAGGGTCTCATTAAGCAGCTTGGACTTGTAATGACTTTCCTGTTTCGGCCTCCCCAGCACTGGGATTACAGGCATGCTCCACCACACCTGGCCTTAGGGACCAGTTCTGTGCACCTGGGGTTACAGGGCCAGTGTCATGCACTGCCTGAGATCAAACCCTTGTCCCTGCACTTAGTCCAGGCACTTAGTCCACTGAGCCATCTCTGCAGCCCAGAATCTACAATGATTGAGTTCTCCTTTGTTTAGAATCATAGAACTTGTTGAAAATGAGACATCCACATCTGAGAGAATGCCCAAAGACACAAAGAATGGAGGCAAAGCAGGTCATGAACCAAAAATGCCAGGCTCTCGATTCGATGTTCTTCAGACGTTTTTGCCTAGAAATGCCATTTGTAAACTAATCACATTCCTAAATATGTGGTGACTGCAAAATGGATTTCTGTATACTTACATATTTAGGCTGCCACGTTCAAATGTTTTCAAAATCCTCAATACTTTTAACCAAGGCCTCTGAGTTGTGAAACAGGTTCTATTCTCCCTCTCTCTTTCTCTTTCTTCCCTCCAGTACTCCAGCATGACAGTTGCTATGTTTTCCATGCTAGTCTCATACTCCCAATCCTCCCATCTTAATTGCCCCAAAGAACTAGGGTTATACTAGAGGGTCACCACCCCCAACCTCTAGTCTCGAATTTTAACTAGTTATTTGATGCCAGCCATTTTACTATTCTAAGTGCCATGCTCCTAAAGTGTGCAATGAGAAGGCCATGCATACTTGCCAAATTGCAAATGACCAACCAAAAAGGCCAAATTGACTGAAGCAAAAAAGTTCAGCTAACTTTAGAAATAGACAGATTTCAGACTGAGCGCATGACCCAGCAGCTTGAATCACGCCACAGGGCCGAATTTTCTGTCTAGGTTGTTCCTCTCCATTGGCTCCGCTTTCAAAGCCAGTCAATATGACAGTTTGCTGTCAGCTTCTCCAGGTCTAGATCCTCCCAAATTCAATTCCTTTGAGTCAGTCAAAACCAGCTACATTAGACAAAATGCCTCTTAGGTCACTTATATATGCAAAAATTAATTTCATGTATCTCTTTAGTTCCTATCTTTGCTAATAAGAATATGTGAACTGTTTTGAAGAAGTTTTCCACTGATTGCTGAGTGCCAGAGGCAGACATTTGTTAAATATAACTGCCATGGCTAGAATTCTGTCTGGTACCCAACACTTCGTCTCTGCCTGGTTGTGGTTTCTTCGTGTACAGGGTCATCCTGCATCATCTTGCCTTTGCGTTCAGTTCCCTTATCCTGCCTTACTTCCCTGAAAAACACTTATTGGCTGACCCAAGCATCACTTTCCCTGGAAACTCTTCCTGATTACTGACTCTGTCCAGTGAAATTGACTACTGCATTGTTCTTAGAAATTTCTGCAAGTCTCAACTGGACAAACAATGTTACATAGTATTCTGTTTGCACATATCTTCTTCCAAAGACTACTGGCATTGGAGAGCAGTACTACGTTGCCTGTGTCCCACAGGCTAGGTTCAGTGTCTGAAATGGCACTCATCCCACCAACTACTGTAAAAAAACTAATCACATAATCAGTGACATCCAGTTTCTTCTACCTGAAGCATACTAACTCATCCTCTCACCCAAAACATAGTCCACTCCAACTACTTGGCAACAACAAGTGGATTTATATTCTTCGATTTTCATAAGCTAGAGCTGATCTTTTTGTTTTGTTTTGTTTCAGAACCCTTGTTTGTTTATTTATTTATTTCCATGGCTGGCTCAGCCCACCCTGAGGGCAGGGCAGGTGCAGCATGTGGTGCCGGGGATCGAACCAAGGTCCCTGCAGCCACCCAAGCTTTCCTAAGCAGGTGCTCTAGACGACTGAGCCATCCCGCCAGGCCCAGCTAGAGCTGATCTTGACGCTGATTTCTAATCGTTCTTCAGGACAAGTGTTTTTTTTTTTTTCATAAAATGGGTGAGAATCCATTACCACCAAATCTGAGGCACCAATGCATTACAGTGTGAGCTTCCCAATACTTGCAAAATCATGTATAACCATTGTCCTAGGATTTCTTTGGCAAGATTACTGGAATACTTTTAACAGCATTTTTGAGTATACAATTTGTGTCACTAACTAATAATTATCAGCTATGGTGGCTAATTTGAGAAAAAGCATCTATGCTTCAGGAATTTGGCAGAGAGTCATAATATTCCTGCTACTCCCTCATTACTGTGGGTTTACCACAAATTATTATGTCAAAGGAGCACATGGTAAAAACATTAGGGAGCTACAGGACAGAAACTGAAGTAGGGCTATAATTTTGTGTACCCTACCTGTCCCCCACACCATTTTAATACTAGGAAAGCAAAATGTAAAACATCTGAAAATGCCTAGAGAAGGAAGAGTAACCTGCAAAGAGAAGAAGCAAGCTGTTATCCTTGATTTATTTACAGGAGAGTAAACATCTAATAGCATATCCAGCTGCCAGCAAGAGAGAGCCCCAAAGTATTCATGTTTGCTACCCTTAACGGCCACCCAGGGATCAGACAGTCTATACTACTGACTTAGATATAGCTACTATTTATTAGAGCCTGTTTAATAAATTGGCCACCAGCTTGTTGTCAACGTTGTTTAAGACAGTGAATTTAATGGAAGACACTATCTGCTGTGCTTTGGATATAGTTTGAGTATACACTCAAGAGTTCATGCATTGAACTTTAATTTCCACTACCAGTCCTCAATGTCCTTGAAGGGCTAGGGCCAAAATATTGGCTATCCTTGTAGCCTTTCTTTTTCTCTAATTTTTGGTCTGTGAACTTACATTCCTAACCCTCCAGAAGAGAAGCTTAGTGATACTATTACTCTGTAGAATAGGTACTTGAGCTTAACCTCACTGTCTTTCTGAATATCAAACATCAGGACATAAGAGAACCTGAGCTGTAACATCCTATAACTCAGCGATTTCCCAAATTTTCTGTTCAAGGAGATTATGGGACCACAGAGGAAAGGGATTGATGATGTATAGTGTACCCAAGGAGAGTCACCTAGAGAGAAAAGGCTTTCACCGAGAGCAAATTGGTGAAGCAATGGCCATGACTCATCCAGACGGCTGACACTGACAGCAGTTCTACAAAGTACTGTACATGGTTTCAAGGTAAGTCCTGAGGGGATTTGACTGACCTTGGGAGATACAAAAGTTCCATGTTTTGTTATACAGGTCTTGCTTTAACTTGCCCTTAACCATCCAGCAGAAAAGTTTAACCACAAGGCATAAAACATAAACCTAGATTAGTGTGCTGAGCTATAAAAGGCTTAAATCAACAGCTTCGGACATTGTCAGTTCTGCCAATAATCCACTAGGATTATGGAATATTAGACTATGTGTACAACTACATTCTTTTAGCTCAATAAGAAGAAATTTTTGTACCAATAATTATTAGAAAAGTTATCATGTCTGCATCCTGTGCTCTGAGTAACTACTATGAGAAAAACAATATGCATTGTATCAATGATTGGGAATGTACTAGCAACATGTTTTCAAGCTGTTGCATTGTTATTTTTTATTAAAAGTAATAAAAATAAAATTGACAATATGCAGTGTATTAGAAAAATAGTTTCCATCATGAGATATTAAGATAGTGAAAACTTAACTATGACATTTAAATATGAATATCTGGGAGGTGGTTGACATTAGAGACAATCATCAGGGAAGAGTACTTGTGATTGAATCCTAGTGGCTTTATAAAGAGAAAATGTGTGTGTGTGTGTGTGTGTGTGTGTGTGTGTGAGAGAGAGAGAGAGAGAGAGAGAGAGACAGAGAGAGACAGAGACAGAGACAGAGACAGAGAGAAAATATATGTAAATATTCACTCTGTCTTTTGCCACATGATACACTGGAACATCTTGGGACTCTATGAGCAAAGGCTATCTCTAGAAATAGTCCCTAATCATGAAAATTCAGAAACATGAAGCAGAATAAATCTCTTTTTTTAAAGTTACCTATCCACAGATATTTTGTTGTAGTAATAAAAAAAAAACTTATTAATGTACTATTCAAGCTTGATGAATTTAATTCACTGCTCATGACTTTGGAAAGTTCAATTAATTTTTTTTTCTTGTTTCACAACATTTGTTTAGTTATTTTTTATGGCCGGCTCAGCCTGCCCTGAGGGCAGGGCTGGCGCAGCATGTGGTGCTGTGGATTGAACCGTGGTCCCTGCAGCTGCCCAAGCTTTCCTAAGCAGGCACTTTAGACCACTGAGCCATCCTGCTGGGCCCCACAATTGAATATTTATGGACACCTGCTCCATGGCCAGCATCGTGCTAACCACTGAAGGCTGCATGCTATTAGAGATTATTTGTCCTGGAACAAACGTCTTAGCTCTCTATATCCTTCTCAGATACATAATTCTGTGAGTGTGTGTGTGTGTGTGTGTGTGTGTGTGTGTGTGCGCGCGCGCACGCGCGCACAATTATGCACGCTTGTCCTTTTTTATTTTTTGTTCTTTTAAATCAATATTCTGTAATACTAACAACACATTTAGGTACTGAGTTGACTAAGAAAAGCAAGAAAGTTGTTTATATGACTCATTCCTGCTCATATTTTATGAAATTTCATTTATTTAACACCCTTCTCCTGTAAAACCCATACAATCCTGGCAGCAGCACTGAAGCCTGCAATGACAATGATTAAGTCCAGTTCCCTGAACAAAAGATAAAACTCTTCTAGCTCTGTTTCCTAATGGTATGAAAAACCATGTGAGTCTCCATCTGGATATTACAGCCTTTTAATTGCACAAATAACACTCATGTTTCAAGTTTCCACTGACAAACTGAAGAGAAGCATGAATTTTAAGATCTTTATTTCTGGCAAAGGAGAACTTACTAACAGAAGTTACTATTGGCAAAGGAGGTGGTCTAAAAATCTTTTCCTCCTAAATCACTGTTCTTCTGTAAGAATGTCCTATGAAATTTGGAGTGACATGACAAAAGATAAACACAGGATTGGAGAAATTTCCAAGAAGCCAGGAAGCAGCTTTATAGAGGGAGAAAATATAAATTAAATTTTTAAAAAGTTAGTATGCCCAATTCTATATATGTAAAGCAACTTGGGGGTTATTTGAAGGAATAAAATCCAACAGCTAAAGAAATTTCAACATAAGCTAGTATAGAGGTAGCAATGGAGAGAATCAGCCCTGGAGAGAACCATTTAAAGCCTCAAAGAAAAGCAATGATAGCTCAAAAACTGTCTGAGTCCTGTGTACACTTCTTGGGCAGAGTTTTCACCTGAAGCCAAGAAGAGGAACTTTATGCTCAGAGTAAAGAGTTAAGCAATACAAACAGATTCTCAGTAGAAGGAGAATGCATCGCAAAGTGGGGTAAACCATGTCAGCAATAAGAACATATCGCATAGGCTTTTTTTCCTCACACATTTTATTGAAGGCCATGGGTACCTGTATGAAAAGCTGCACTACAATGAACAATAGTGTGTGTCCAGTGGCACTGAGTGGTGTGGTTTCTGCATGATAGCCTCCATATTCCAAGCCATGAAAGGAAAAATAATCATTCCCAATAAAAAAGCAATAGAACAAAGTTAATTCTAGTCCATCACAGAAGCTCCCTTTAGCCTTCTAAGAAAATCTAACATCTAGTAAAGGCTCAAGTCAACACCTTCAGACAATTGTCAGTTCTGCTGATAGCCCACTACTATTAAGGATTACTTGACTATATTGGGTTTTTTTGCTGAATTCAATGACCTACAATATTTGAACTGGAATCAAGTATGAAAAGGTTCTTTAAAGACTTCTCCAAATATAGCTTCTCTAACAACAATGGAACATCCATCTCTGACAAAACAAAACAAAAAAGGGGGATATAAATGGAGGATCATTTTGTAGTTATATATATATATATATATATATATATATATATATATATATATACACACACACACACACATATGGATAGATATACAGCTACCTGCTATTAGCTCAATGAGAAGAAAGGTCTGCACTAATATTGTTTAGACAAGGTATCATGTCTGCATCTTGTCCTCTGAATAACTACTATGAAGACATCAATATGCAATGTAGTAACTAGTGTAACTGTCCTACTAACCTGTTTAAAAACTTTCATTGCTACTTTTCTCATTAAAATGAACTTAATAAATAAATAAACTGAACAAGAAAAATATCTAATGATAAAATGTACTAATAAAAAGAAAAGAAAAGAAAATCTCATATCTAAAACTTTGACAGTGGCCTGGGTTTGATCCCAGTGCCTGCAGGTCTTGCCCCTGGGGCACAAGGAGATGATGATTGAGACTGGCTGTGGTGGCGCACACCTGTAAACGTAGCCAGCCCTTGGGAGTCTGAAAACAAGAGAATCACTACAAGTCCAATCTACATAGTGAGACCCCGTAGACCCTGCTGACCCTGTACCAAATACATTAAAATAAAAAGCTTGAGCAGGATCTCAGTCAAATTGCAAACGAGTGTTAGTAAGTGAATTCCTCCTTTTTTATTAAAATCCCATCTGCCCCTCTTCAAAAAACTCTAAAAACTGATTATGAGCCCAGTGGATTCCTTCCTGCTGAATCATCCGGGGAAGCAGGAACACCAGACCATGGAGGCACACCTCTCAAGGCAGTCAGTCAGCTCAGATCCAAACAAGCCAGCAGCTGGGGGCACCCTTGGAACTGGAGAGAGAAACCTGTGGGTGGCCTGGATAGGCATCTGGGCTTTGTAATAGAAAGACAGAAGATGCTTCTGGCCTCGGAAGCTCCTCAGGGAGGTGCTCAAAGCCCAGGGAAAGATGCCAGTCCACATCAAGAGTACAGCCTCATAAAGGGAATTCTGCCCAGATGCCAACATTGGCCATGCTAAAGGGAAGCCCTAATCACTGGGGAATGAGTTAAAGATACACTGGCAAGCTCAAAAAGAAATACATCAAAGATGCGTGTAATAGTAAGACTTAGCATTATGACTGTTAAAATACTTTCCCTCACGTGATTAAGGTAAATTATCACAATTTCATGTATGGAAGAAAAACAGATATTGTATCATTAGGATTGTGTCCACTCTTCAGGTTGACTGTAAGGCTAGAAATGAAATGTTAAATGAATTGCATCCTTTGTATGGCCACTCAGGACCATGTGGGACCACCCAGGGAGAGCAGGTCTGACCCCTCCACTGTGCATGCACAAGGAACCCACACACAGACTCCTCATGTTCCTACTCCTCACACAACAAGCCCACCCACACACCATGGAATGGGTCCTGACTCACGCTCAGACACCTTTGTCACCAAGTGACTCCATCTTTGGATATCTATAGTCAACTAACTCCAATTAATGTTTCCCTTCCTATAACCCTCGTGAAGAAGCAAAAGGAGTCAATGAACCTTCCCTGTCCTTAACCCTTTAATGATCTTTCTTCTCTTTGGTGTTTCATCTCTTTAAACCACTGTACTATAGACTTAGATTTCTTACTCCTTCATATAAGAGAAATACCTCCATAAGATCAATAGCTTCTCCCCAACTCGATGCTGCACAGTTCACCAACCACAGAATTAAGGTAGGGATGATCATATATTGACTCATGAATGCCACTTTGTTTTTTGTTTTTTTTAAGAATTTTTAATTTTTTTTTCTTGTTTCAGAACTTTTGTTTGTTTATTTATTTATTTTTATGGCCGGCTCAGCCTGCCCTTAGAGCAGGGCTGGCACAGCATGTGGTGCCAGGGATCAAACCACGGTCCCTGCAACCACCTGCGGGCGCTTTAGACCACTGAGCCATCCTGCTGGGCCCATGAATGCCACTTTGAAGCCGCCATACTTTCACATTTTACTTGTCATGTGATCTGCCTATACCACAATGTATAAGCTATATTTCTAAGCTCACTGACTTCCTGGTCACACCCACCCAGATATAAAAGTCCTCTTCTTCCCTTACAGCCAACCTCTGCCACCACACTAGAAAACTTGCATGCAGCCAACCTAGTACCACCTTCTATTTCTTGACCTAAATACACAATAGCAAAACTCACCTTTATTCAATTTATTCTGCCCCACACCCTGAGGGATACATTCTGAAGCTTATTATCACTGAAAGCTGCTCTGCACTCAATATCTAACTTTGAATATTCCATTCTCTGACCAGTGTTCTCAAGACTTAAATACACCTGCTCTTCAAACTCATGGAGTCCCCCAGTGCCTGGACCTTCATTACCTCACAGCCATCTGAATTTCCCAAAGCAACAGATATCTCTCTCTCTCTCTCTCTCTCTCTCTCTCTCTCTCTCTCTCTCTCTCTCTCTCTCTCTTTCTCTCTCTCTCTCTCCATATATATATATATCCAACTTGACATTTCAACATTCTTCAAAACATCTCAAAACCACATGTCTGAAATTGATCTCTTTTTATCTTTGCTTCCCTCTTACACATACACACACACACACACACGAACACATGCACACAAAAATACACAAGCACTAACACACAAATCACTTCTCTTATCCCCCTTCAGTAAAAGGTATCATCACCCACGTTCTCAAGATAGAAACCTGGTAGTCATCCATGCCACCTTCTTCTGCCTTACCCAATTCATCTATGGTGCTTACCAGTATTATCTCTTAATCTTCTCTCAAATCCAATCCCTTTTTCCTGTTCAAATAATGAAGAACAACACTGTTCCAAATAAGGAAACTACATCTGCGTGAAGCCAAGAAATTTCACAATGTCACACAACTGGTAGCAGGCAGAGCCAAGTTAGACTTCCGTCTGCTTCCAAAACCTAAACTTGAAATTAAAGAATATCTCCTCATATATTCACTTAAAGGGGAGGCTTTATTTTTTATTAATTTTAGTGAGAAAGAAATAGTAATAAGACAGTTTCAAAACAGGCTAGGAGGACAGTTACAATATTTAATACATTGCAAAGGGCAGACTTTACAGCCAACAACATACCCTTTAAGTGCAAGTGAGACTATCTCATCTTTAGGATGGCCCTCAAGCCAAGGCAAGGATGCTTAGTGGCACCAATGAGGTGCCTTCTTCATCTAGCACTACTAAGGGCTGCCAAATAACTAGTGACAGCCACATAGCCCCCAGCTTGAAAAAAGAGAATTACTATCACAGAAGAGCCAGATCCAGGCATGTCGCTTACACTAAATTTATTTAAGTAGGACACAAACTAATCCCCCAAGTCAGGCTGTGCTCAAAAGGGCTTGGAAATGGTGATCTACAAGCAGTAAAGACATCTGCATCTCCAAAAGGTGTGGTCATGCATTGCACAGTTAAGGATCCTTTTGAAAATTTCTTTTGTCAGCTTGTATTGTAATCCACCAGGGGGGGGGGGGGGGAGTCCGTAACGTGTATAAGATATGAATTAGGAAAGATCATAGCATCTGAAATGGAAAAGTCATAACAGCACTCTGTGGGATTAGAGGCTGAAGCATCCAATCCATCTGTGTACAGGGAAGCCAAAGGATTCAGGAGAAGTTGGATGTTAAAGACCTGAAAACTCACTAGAGAGTCTCCTTACAAATCTACTTCAGAAGGCTGAAGAGTCTGCACTGGAAAGTTGAAGAGTCTATGTTGAAAAGCTGAAGAAATTGAAGATCAATGTCCACAGGCGATGGCAATGACTGGAGTTCTTCCAAAATACACCACTTCCTTCCTCTTTCCCTTTTTAGTCTATCCAAGCTTCAAGCCTATTGGCTGGTACCACCCAAATCTGGGGTGGGTCTTCCCCACCCACATGTCAATCATCCACAGACACAAACAGAATTTACTAATCTGCTAGGTTGTCCTTCTTCAAATCAAATTGGCATATCACAATCAATGATCACAGAAATGAACAAAGAGAAATTCATTCACTGTACTAATATGGATCCAGTATATTTTTATTGTCTGGGAATGCTAATTGTGGTGATTGAACTAGATCTAAAACAGAGGGGAAAATAAAGATACAGAAATATCAAGGCTCTCTGGGACATCCCTTCATGGGTCTGTTTATCTTATAACATCCCTGGCAAGTGTCTAGACACTTCAAGGAGCTCTTATGAAATTTACTATCCAGTAAAGCAATTGTCTTCTCTTCACAGCATCAGAAAGAAAAGAAAAAAAAAAAAAAAAAAAAAGCTCAGAAACTGTTGCCGATAATGTTTACAGAGAGCCTGGAGGGAGTGGTGGCTCTGGAGGAAACAGTGGATCAAGAAAGAAGGAGCAGCGTAGCATGCAGGGCATTCTTGTAGTCCCAGCATCCTGGGAGGTGGAGGGACCCCAAATTAAAGTCCAGCCTGGGCAATTTAACAAAGTTAACAAACTAAAACCTTGTCTCAGAAAACAAAAAGGTGGGACTATATATAGCTCGGTGTGAAGACCCTGAGTTCAATCTCCACTACCACAGCGGGGGAAATGAGGGAACAGTCAACTCTGTCCACACAGCTCACTAGTTACCTCCTAATCTCAACCTTCCTTTTTGTCCTTGCCTCTCCTCTAAATGGTAACTCACACTTCCCCCTACTTTCCCACCACTTTGTTTTTTTTATTTTTCTTTGTTTTCTTAAAAAGTCTTCTCATCTGAAAATTCTATGCATCCTTCAAACTCCAAGAAAAAAGAAAATGTTACCAGTTTTACAAATTATTTCCTGACTTTTATATCTAACCGCCCACTGTATATCACATTTTATGCTACTCTGGGCTATAATTGCATGTATTCTTTCTTTAGCCTTCCTGTATACCAACTCCACTGCATTATGGGCACCAGCCTTCATAATACACCCAAGTATCTGGTATACCACAGATGCTCATAAAGATTTTCACAGAATCAAATCTAAAAATATAACTCTTGAGGCAAAAAAACATCTTCAAGGGAGGATCTCTTCTATTACTTTAAATTTCTGTTGACCACACATGAACCACCTGCACCCAAGCTCCTGAATTATTTATTTATTTTCCTAGCACTCTATAGACATTCAGTAAGAGTGTTCATGTCTAGGAAACAAACTTTTTAAATTTTGTTTAAAAGATTATTGGGTGTGGGGAGACTATGGTAATGTGAGCCAATTTCCTAGCATAGGCCTTAGATGAGTATGTCTTGAATTAAACACTATTTTTAGTAAGCATTTTTTTATTTTTTAAAGAGAATACAAATTAGAATTAAAGCAGAAAAAAACTGCAGGTGCTACAGAACTTTACTTAAGAAAGTGATATGAATTTTACAGTATTTGTTGTAGTACATAGTGCTATTTTCCAGTTATTTTTTTTCTTCTTTTCTCATTAAAATGACTGAAAAAACCCACCATTTTAAAAACTATCTCAACTAATTTTCCCCCAGATCTCAGATATGAAAACAGCAGATTACAAAAGCCCCATGTGCCAGGCGTGGTGGCTCAAGCCTGTAATCCCAGCACTTGGGAGGCTGAGGCAGGAGGATCGTTGTGAGTTCGAGACCAGCCTGGGCTACAAAAGTGAGCTCAAGGCCAGCCTCAACTGCATAGTGAGACCCTGTCTCAAAAAGACAAAAAAAAAAAAAAAAAAAAAAAAAAAAAAAAAAAAAAAAAAAAAAAAAAAAAAAAAAAAAAAAAAAAAGCCCCATGAAACAACTTTTGTAACTCCTAAGCTTCAAACTATAAAACTACACAGACTGTCTTCATTTAAGCCTGGGTTAAATGTTAGGTAGCAAAACTTGTGCAAATGGAGAATTCTCACCTGATCCTCCCCAAAACAAGTGTGAGGCAAAAGATACATTAATATATAATATATATATATAATGTATATATATATATATATATATATATATATTGCACAATTTTATTTGTCAACTGTACCTTAACAAAATAAATATTAACAAATTAAAAATGACAAAGTCCCCTGAAAAATACAAAGCATGTGTTTAGCCATAAAAAATTCAGTCATCCAAAAAAAAACCCTAAAAACTGTAATCCCAGCACTTGGGAGGCTGAGGCAGGAGGATTGGTGTGAGTTCGAGACCAGCCTGGGCTACCAAAGTGAGCTCAAGGCCAGCCTCAACTGCATAGCGAGACCCTGTCTCAAAAAGACAAAAAAAAAAAAAAAAAAAAAAAAAAAATTCAGTCATCAGGGCAGAGAGTGGGCTTACACCTCCAAAAGACATGGATCTGATTCTCAGCTCTCTCATATGCTATTTGCAAAATCCTGAGCATACTTTTTAGCCTTTCTGAGCCTTTACTTCCTCACTGGAAAAATAAAGCTTAGAATAACTGACTTTAATAATGACTCAGTTAATTAGTATTTTAAAATCCTAGGACAAAGTAAGCTTTTATTGGTTGCCACTGCCAGTACTGTGACAATTCCAAAGACACCACTTGTGACCTTTTAAGCAACGCCTACTGTTCATGTATGAACAATACGTGGTCTGGTTCACTAACAGACACCACTCCCTGGCTCCCTGCTGTGGCCCTGTGTGCTCTAGAGCTGTAGATGCAAATCACAGTGACTGGGTATCTACACTCTGGCAATCAGAGCTACAGAGTTCACTTGCCAGCCCCATCACGCAGCAGCTATGGACCCTAGAGAAGTTGTACAAAATCGGCTTAAATCCAGTTTCTTCATCTACAAAAATAAAAGTATAATAAGACCAACCTCCTGATGTTGTTATGAGCATCGAAGGAGACAGTGCATGCAAATTCTCACCACTATAGGAACTGGGCACAGTCAATAATTACCTAAGGTTATCATGACTGCTCCTATTGCAGATGTTAGGAACCAAGCCATAAATGAGTTCACTAGCTTTTCCTAGGCCGTACAGTTAGTGAGAGCATGAATTGCTTCTCAAACCTAGGGCTTCCTAGTTACAAGTCTGTGCTCTTTCATTAAATCAATACTTGCAGCTTGTATCTAGATGTCCCCCCAAAGCTTCATGCAGTCGTAGTTGCAGCTTTTCTTGGGGGCTGGATCTAGAATGTGTGCTCCTGGGATCACAGATGTGATATAGGGACTGATTCATAGTGTGATGTCTGGATTAAAGCTACCCCTCCCTGGGTGTGAGTGCTACCTGCCCTAAGGCTGGGTAGCCTGGATAAGATATAAGGGACAGAAAGAGGGTCACTCCTGGTCAGTTGGAACTTGCTGCTTGCTGATTTGCTTTTCCACTACTTTGCATGCCTTTTTGCCATGCTGCCCTGCATTGTAACCAGCCAAAATAAACTAAAACCTCTACAACCTCTGAGCCAAATAAACCTTTCCTCCTTTTCTGGGAGTTGGGGGCTTGGTTTAGCAATGAGAAGAGTCATTAAGACCTAAACAGCCCTCTTCTTTTAGGTATGTACAGTATCAAGCAAAACTCCTTATGTGTTTCCCTTTGGCAGTTAATTTTAAAATGACAGTCTATAACACAGTAAGGTTCTAAAGAATTTGACAGCAATCAAGTCTAAAGTGTTCAAGTGTTTCTGTCTCTACTTTGTATTCTCCACAGTAAGAAATTTCATGAGAAGTTGTTGAAGTAATGGGGAACTTCTAGGTTTTTTGTTTGCCAATTTTTGTGTGCTATGGGAGATTGAACTTAGGAACTTAGGACCTGGTGCTTGCCAGGCAGGTGCTTAAGCTGCTGAGCCATCTCAGCCTATTGGCCCCAACAGGAAACTTCTTAGACATGCTTATAGCATATACTTGCATTCTTATGCACTGGGGAGAAGTACAGTGGTTCTCAACTTTTCTAATGCCATTATCCTGTAATACAGTTCCTCATGTTGCAGTGACCCCAAACCCAAAAATAATTTTGGTGGCTACTTCAAAACTAATTTTGCTACAGTTATGATTCAGAATGACTTTAGGTGATCCCTATGTTTTGGTCGTTCAACCCCCGCCGGGGTCACGACCCACAGGTTGAGAACCACTGGTCTAGAAGGTAGTGCTGGATAAGATTGGAGGAAGAGGAGAGTGAAAACCAGGTTATCAGAGATAAAACATAGTCAAGTGAAAGTTTTATACAAAAAATCTGATTTTCATGGCCTAGTGGTTAAAATGAATTTTTGCTAAGTTAGACTGTATAGAATACTATAAAAATAATCAGGCACTATGGCAAAAAGTTAAATTTTATGACTTATGTGACATAATTGTCTTCTAAAACTAATCATTCCTTCATAGTTAATGGAAATTCAGAAACATAAATCTCAGCCAGGCATGGCAGTGCATGTTTGTGATTCCAGCACTTGGGAGGCTGAGGCAGGAGGATAGCTGTGAGTTTAATGTCAGCCAGGGCTACATAAGCTAATTCAAGGCCAGCCTAAACTACACAATGAGAACCTGTCTTGAAAAGAAAGGAGGAAAAGAAAAGAAAAGAAAAGAAAAGGAAGGAAGGAAGGAAGGAAGGAAGTTAGGTCAAATGTTTGCTAAAAGATCCAGGTTTTTATAGGTATCCATAGATATCTGTAGCCCACGGTAAAGAACATACATTCTATTTTGCTTCATATTCCATTTCTACTGTGTATTGACTGTGTGGTAATCTCCTATATTTCAGATCCACACAACTACAACTAGTAGAAGAAGATTATGATAGTGTACCTCATCTTTCTCTCTCTCTCTCTCTCTCTCTCTCTCTCTCTCTCCCTCTCTCTCTCCCTCTCCCTCTCCCTCTCCCTCCGACATTTTCTCAGTATCAAAAATTCCACTAGGCTCCTTTTCTTAGTAATGGCACCAGGTCAGTCACACTCTGGAAGATCCTGGATCATTAAAGACAATAAAGAATAACAGGGTGGAGCCGGGCCTGCTGGTGCACCCCTGTCATCCCAGCTCTCAGGAGGCTGGGGCAGGGGCTTTGCAGCAAGTTTGAGGTGATAGTGGGCTACATGGTGAACTCAACACCAGCCTGAGCTACATAGCAAGGCCTTGTCTCAAAAGAAACAACCACATGAGGTCTTATGGTCTAGAGAGCTCCTAGCTAATACAAGAACCTGACAAGTGTGAGCCCCTCAAAGGAGTAATCCTTTCATTTTGGTGTCACAGAAACTCAGGTTGATCAAAGATTTGCCAAGTGAGGGGGTGGGAGATCAGTTGCATTCACTTTTCCGGACAGAATAAATAAACGTAAGGCTTCTGGGCTGATTAATGTCCTGGGACAAACCAGGCAGTCAGCCAAGTTTCAGGAGTTCCGACGAAAAGACAACAGCCCTTGCTTTCCTTCATGCAAAGTGTTCTGCGGGAACACTGATGTCTGTAGAGCAACTCGGGCCTTCAGCTTGCCTCACAGATCCACACGTACTCAGTCAAGGCATTTCTCAGTGTTTTGAAAGAAAAAGCCTGCATCAAGTGATAGAAGCGGAATTTATTCTTGAGCAATGTTAAGCATACGTGTCATCTGTGTCCCTTTCCAGTATGCTACCCCTGTTACTTTTTTAAATTATTCTAAAAATACACAGTTAATTTTGCTAAAATGTAACCCTGTTTCTATCTTCCCATTCATGCATTTGTTCTTTCTTTCATAAGCTACCTACTCTACTTTCAGGACTAAGAGGGCCCTGTAGATAAAAGTCATTGAATCAGAGGCAGGCAGAGTTCATGCCCTCAGGAAGCTACAGGTGAGTCTAATAATATCAACAACATTGGGAAAAGTAATAAAATGTGTATAAATTTATTTCTCAATTGGGAGAATCTATTGAATTTGTAATTTCTAATTAGAAAGGCAATAAGTCTTTCAACTAAGTATACAGGAAATCCAGAAATAAGAATAAGGCATCTCTTTTATCTGGTCAACACGTTCCCTATCATGATGTGACAACCATAGATAGCATTTGGCACCCAACTAAAGTAGCCTTTATTACAGCTGACAGCCAGGGAAATGACAATCAATGTCTTAGAAGTTTCTCATTAAGTCCTGGAGAACTTCCCAGCCATTGCTCATGTGACCACCTTTAAAGGTACAATGCTGGCTTATTGATCTAAATGAAAAATGTATGTGGTACAGGCAGACTGAAAATAAAATCCCTGGGAAGCTTCAGTGTGCGTATAACATAACCCAGGGTGGGGAAAAAACCTTCATTTTGGTGACTGATACAAAGAAAGCATTTTACAGACCTACACAAAAATTCCCCAACCTCCCTGAAAGGCAAGGTCTACTTGAGCAGGTTCATCAAGCTTCAGGTATGGTAAAGCTTTCCTAGCTTTCAGTAATATCAAGCAGCTGCTGTGGCATGCACACTACAGGTTCACCACCACTGAAGATGCAGTGCTCGTACTGGCCTTATCAAGAAGTAATTCCCAAGACTCATTTGCCTCCAGAGTCTGAGTAGGAGGTTACCAACTGCAAAAGAGAATTACTTTTAAAGCCATTGTATATAATTGCTTTCAGAGAAATTGAAGCAGATTTTCAGGTACTGTAAGCAAGCCCCTTCACAAAGGCTTACAGAGTATCACCCTATCTGGGGCTTGTGAAGCCCTCAAAGTAATACTAAGTCCAACAGATCTATATGTGTCATATAAAGATAAATCTACAACAGTAAAAGTACTACCAAGTCCAGTTCTGGAGAAAGAGCCTAGCTCTTTCTTAGTTGGGTGAGTTGAAAGGAAAGCTACAGAAATCTTAGAAAAGAGTTACTTCAGGTTTAAATCATAGGGGAAAAAAACCTTGAGACTGAAACTGGATACTGTATAGGTAGCAGAAGCCACAGAAAGTCTTTCTCCCACTCAGATAAGTGCGCCCCTCAAAGGAAGAACGCGAAGTAAGTGTTCAGCCCGCAAACCAGAGGAAGGCCTGCACAGGAAATGGAGAGGAAAATACCACGGAATGGACTCAGAAACAGGATGCAGCAAGTCCATGGGAGGCTCAAGATGGCCAGGGAGACGGCATATGCATCCGAGTGCTTCCTGGAGCCATTCACTCAGGACCACATCCTGGTTTTTGAACCACAAACAGAAAAGATGCACAATTGGAGATATACTTTTAAATCACACCTCGCTATTGACTTGTGGCAGTTGACCAGACCCTTCCTGGAGCACTTTGCTGGGTACACAATGAACCCCAGAAGTGTGAGTGATTGGACAGTTAGTACCAGATTCCCCAGCAAAATTAGACAAGCAGATTAACCTGATAAGTAATATGAAGTAGCTTCCCCTAGACAGTGCCAGGGAATTAGATGCCAAAAGCCTGAGGTGGTTATTAGAAAATGATTACTGCCTCCAATTAACTACAGGCCCTTCGCCACCAGAAAACTGCTACAGTAGAATCCAGCCAAAGCAACCACTGCTCCCCAAAGAAACATCCACCGGAACACTTGCTAGCATCCCTGCTGTTCACAAAGTGGCTAGACAGGCAGTGACAGCAATTTCTAGTGTCAATTAAGGAGAAATTGCCTGACAGGATTTTAATTTTTAACTAGATTTCAGCCATGATGTTTTCAAATGCTTTTCTCTTTTGATTCTCCTTCAGCTCAAACTTCCTCAGCAGCCAAATTCTAGTGATTTCACTTCCACAGTCATCAGGCAGCAGAGAGGATAAAAAGCTAGAAGGGATCAGAAAACTCCAGCTCTATCCCAAGTCAGCCGATAGGTCTTTAACCTTGCTAGGTCACCTTTGGAGTTTAGTTTCTTTTTCATCACAAAATACGTAATACAGAATATGATACACAGAATCCAAAGCAGGTCAGAGAAGTAAGCAAGCAAGGTGCTATAGAAGACACACACATGCATAAGCAGTTTGGTGTGTGTGCCCCTTATGCAGATGTATACACACATAATTTTTCATGCACAGAATTTCTAAAAATGTTTTCAAATGCATAAAAGTGAAGTGCAAATTCTCAATCATTTGGTTATGGGATACATACAATCTGGATATTTCAAAACAAAGGTTCTTCCCTTGGTTTGGATTTGAATTTTTAGATCATGTTTCTTAAAGTCCTCTTAATCATGTAGTCTATGTAAGACTGATTTTCATGATTGCTGAGAGGTGAGAGAAAGAAAAAAGTAGTAGTAGCCACTTGTTATTCAGTGTTTATGTGCCAGTTAATGAGCAAAATGCTTTACAGACATTATGTTGCTTCCTTCATCACAGCCATGTGCGATGTGTATTACCTTAAAATGAGAAGGCTGTCTTTCCCTCCTGACTCTACTCCAGAAGGCCCTGGCATTCTGTCTTGCTATTTCAAGTTGACCTGTGTGCTCCAGCTGGTGTATGGTCCCCTTGTATCAGAGCAGATGGCCACTGGGAGAATGGCACAGAGGAAGCAGTGTAGGGGAGAGAGGGGATCCTGAAGGCAGCTGCACAATGCACACTCAGGTTGAAAGGCTGCATTGCTTTGGTTAATGCCATGAAAGTTTGCATTAAGACCGGACAGGGCCGGGCGTGGTGGCGCACGCCTGTAATCCCAGCACTCGGGAGGCTGAGGCAGGAGAATTGGTGCGAGTTCGAGACCAGCCGGGGCTACAAAAGTGAGCTCAAGGCCATCCTGAACTGCACAGTGAGACCCTGTCTCAAAAAAGACAAAAAAAAAAAAAAAAAGACAGGACAGGAAGAAAGGTCCTTAACTCTCCGGCCATTCCACATAGACTCCAGCTATTTCTCAGATGTGGCAATGCATTATTTGGGAACTTCTCATTTAAATCAGGGCTCATGTTGAAAAGACTGCTGTTTCCTGCCCATACCTGTTAGTTAGGGTAGTTTCTTTGTATCAGGTGCATTCCAAAAAAATGTTCTCAGTTTCATCCTTGAGCAAAGCACTGATTTGGAAAAGCTTTCTCATATGAGTGCTGCATTGTGTATGGTAGACTTATACTCGATATACCAACTAGAGCAGTTCAAATTTTCAATTTTGGAACGTTGAAAAGTTGGTTTAAACCAATACAACAAATCTTCTCTTGGAGCAACTAGTTATCTCAGTCAAATCACTACAACGTGCCTAAGCAGTTCCTTGAGAGGGAAGGCCACCAGGTCAGTAGTGAAGTAAGTACATGGGCTCACACCCTGCCTTCATCAATGATGTGATCTTAGAAGGCCAAGTTATCTTATTTCCCTAACTTTCTACAGTTTCTTCACTTCTAAAATAGTGACTGATATCATGGACTTGCATATAAAATCAAACAAGACAGTACACATGAGGTCCCTAGCACACTGTTTAAGATGATGGGAATCTGTGCGGCTTTTTTATGTTATTGCTATGATCTAACTAAGTAAACTCATGTAGACAAATTGCAGCACTCTGAGGGGGCTTTCAAGTCTAGGGAGTTATAGGAATGACTTCTTTTGATATAAGAAAACTTATTTGGAAGGAAAAGAAACTATTCAAAGATACTGAGAGCTTAATCAATGGATCTGAGCAATTCAGATTGTAACAAATATTAGTTCAATGTTCAAAGGCCAGTGCAAATAAAATCACTGCCTATTTAATGTTTACTGTTTAGGGGCTGGGGAGATAGCTCCGAGGCACAAGTGCCTGCTGGGCAAGTGCAAGGTCGTGAGTTTGAACCCTGGTCCCACAAAAAAAAATAATAATAATAATGTTTACTGTTTAATGAAGCAAATGAACCCATTTTAGGTCCAATTTGTGATATGGCAGTGTGGCACTGAATTATTATAATATATATAAAATATTGTTTAATAAATGTGCATGCTAGTTGATGAGTCTTTCAAAGTTCTTGGATCACAATTTTTGAACAGGTTACCTTATGGATAGAACAATGCTATATCTTCACTTTTATGGCATTTTGCTAAGCATCATGGTTTATCTAACACCAAGTTTTTGGCGAAGAACACAACCCCCACGGCTCCTTTAGACTCTAAATGATCTACTTTTTTACCTGCATTGTGGCAAAGAGCATGGACAGCTTGTGCCCCACCACTTCCTCTTACAGCACCACAGCTACCACCAGGAACCAACAATTGCTGCATGCCCAGCCCACTCTGCTTCCTAAGCATTGACAGCTGGAAGCTGAGTTATCTGTATGTTTGCTAAGATAGTACTGAGCATTACCACAAACAAAACTTTCTATGCCAAAAAGCAAGCTATTGCAGGCTTGGTGGCTCACACCTGTAATTCCAGAACACAGGGGCTGAGGCAGGAGAACCACTATGAGTTCAAGGCAAGCCTGAACTGAAGAGCAAAACTCTGGCTAAAAAAAAAAAAAACTATAAGGAGCACAGTAATGAAATTCAAAACTCAGATGAGACTACCATAGAGTTCAAGTTCCCTTCTACTACTTATTAGCAGTTGTAACTGAAGAAACAATCTCTCTAAGCCTTGGTCTCTACACCTACAAAATCTAACAGACTCATTGACTATATCATAGAGGAGATATCTTCATTAGTGCTAAAGGTTGATGTATGATAAATATTAAATAGTAGTTTTTCTATGCCCAACTATAAACAATTCATTTTATCATATAATTCTATTCAAATTTTCCCTTCTCTTTAAAGAAAAACACCTACTTATTTTTTCTCTTCATCCTTCTTTTTTTTTTTTTTTTTTTTTTTTTTTTTACAGTACCGGGGATTGAACTCAGGACCTTGCACTTACCAGGCAAGAGCCAAGCACTTATTCCACTCATCAATCTCCCCAGCCCTTTCTCTTCACTCTTAATATTACATTATTTATCTTTGTAAAATGAAATCCATTGTGGAAAGAAATTAGATATTAATGTGTATACATACACACACTGTCTTTTAGAAAAAAATTTAAAATGAGCATTGATTTTGTGAAATGTGTTCATGGTAAAAAGCAATAACCTTGTACTTTTTCAACTGAACTCAGTATAAGGAAGCTTGCATCAGGGATCTAGTGAAACATGTTCAGTCACTCTTTTCTTTCAAACCTCTTTTCCCAGCCAAGATGAAAAATGTGGGTTAAACATTTCCTATCTGACTCACTTGGCAGAAAAAGAAGACCAGATGCCAAAAGGAATAGAAAAGCTGGTGGGGAAGGAGGCTCAGGAAGGAGGGGGAAGCAGAAGCTCGTCATCCTTCATCAAGCTGCAAAAACATCCAGAGGATTAAAAAGGAGCCTGCATCGTGCACTGACCTTCACAGGTAAAAACCGGGCTCCATAAATACTGTGTGTCTCCAAGCAAACCTCAGTCCGAGTAGTATTAAAACCTAGCATGCTGCTTTGTAAAATCACCTGTAATAACTCAGTTATTTACAGAGCACCAACAAAATATAAAACAAATTACATTGAACACCAAGCATAAAACCTTCAAAAACGTCACACTCAAGTATACTAATAAACCAAAACTACTATTTAACTAAAGTATTATGAAAAGAAACAGCAATGATTTCACAACTTAATTTTTGGAAACACCTAGAATGTTGTCATTTTTTTTAAACCATCTTTTGCTGCTAAAATAAATTCATTATATCCTACAGCTCCCGTCACTTACATAAATTTGTAATACAAATATTTTCCAATACACTCTATATACTTTTTTATGTGTCATCTTTCTGATTTTGACCATCTTGAAATATATCGTCTATGCCCAGAATACACAAAAATTAAAATGGGAAGCATTTCACATCTTTACATCTTTATTACTCATCATTAGATTTCTCAGACAAACTGTCTTTAACATCTTTATAGGAAAAGTAAATAGTGAAATGCTAAATGAGGCTTAGAAAGGTCATGACAAAAAAGTACTAGAAGGTAGGTCAATGTGGTCTGTTATATCATATGGTTAGTCAAAAAGCAATTACTCAGCACCAGCTAAGAATGAGACACTCTGCTAACAACGAGTTAAGGATAAGAAGCAGAGAAGGTGGTGTATACTTGGGATTCACCACGTGCTAGAAGCAGAGCTTAGATACACATATGAAAACAAGTCCATATCACGAGCGAGCCTTATGATGGCATTATAAATGATATAAACAAAATTTTTAAAATTTTTTCTGAGTTTAGATTTTCTCCTGTAAAGTCTTAATATTCATGACTCTAATATTTTATTATAATATTTTTATTGGCAGTGGTAGTGGTGTTGGGATCAAACCCAGGCCCTTGTGCATACAAGGCAAGAGCTCTACCACTGAGCTACACCACTGAGCTACAGCCACAGCCTCTATGATAATACATTTATTTAAAAAAATACATATTTATTTCACTATATTCACAACAGAAAAATGAAAGATTACAATAAATTTGATACTGGAGTCCAAAGAAAGCAAAAGCTGTTCAGTAAATGTCTTGGTTCAGCATAACAAAGATCACTAACAGCAAGGATGTGGTGGACGACACCCAGTCACTGCTGTCACCCTCCAGCCCTCCAGGTAACAACTGCTGTGAAATTCAGCTGACTAAAGAAAAAGAACAAGCACAGAAGCATCTCAGGCGTACACGGCAGCTACTTTTGGAAAAATGGAGTTTCACTTCTACTGTCCCTTCTTTCCTGCCCTTTGCTTCATGTTTCTGTGATATACATGCTTGTGGGAGCTGTGAAAAAAAAAAAAAATAGTAAAATAGAAAAAAGTAAAATAAAGCTCATGCCTGTAATCTCAACACTCTGGGAAGCTGAAAGGAGGATAGCAATCGTGAGCCTATCCTGAACAACTTAGTAACTTAGCTATGCCAAAAAAAAATTAAATTAAATTAAAAAATAAAAACAACAATAAAAAGCTGGAAATATAGTTCAATGTGAAGATGCTAGGGTCAATCTCCACTATTGAAAAAATAAATAAATAAATAAACAAATAATAAATTAATTAATTAATTAAAGCTAACTGCACACATAAGTTCCTCAATGCAAAATAGCTCTTATTGGGGCCCGGCGGGATGGCTCAGTGGTCTAAAGCGCCTGCTTGGGAAAGCTTGGGCGGCTTCAGGGACAGCGGTTTGATCCCCGGCACCACATGCTGCATCAGCTCTGCCCTCGGGGTGGGCTGGGCCGGCCATAAAAATGACTGAATAAACAAATAAAGGTTCTGAAACAAGAAATAAATAAATAAATAAATAAATAAATAAATAAAATTTTAAAAAAAGAAAAAAAATAGCTCTTATTACCATTGCTATTGGTAACAGTTACCATCATTTTTGCTTTTTAAAGACGGAAATAATAAGGACTTAGTTGGGTGTGGTGCTGCACACCTGTAATACCAACACTTGGGAGGCTGAGGAAAGAGGATTACTGGAAGTTCAACATCAGCCTAAATTACGGAGAAAGACCATTTGAAAGGAAAAAACATGGGAAAAAAGAAAGAAACAATGAGGATTTGAATTACTGACCTCAATGAGCTATAACTTATTGAGGTCACTAAGTATCTTAATTATTTGTTTGCAGTCTCTTGAAGACAGGAATTGTCTAATTCATTATTATATTTCTAGTGCCATGGTCATTGTTGGTATACCCAAATATTTGTTGAATGGATTGATGTATGGTTTTGTTTTGTTTTGTTTTGTTTTTTCCTTAAAGAACTGGAGAAGAAAAGGGCATAGGAGAGGAAACCAATGAGAAATTCTAGTGCTCAAGGTTGGGCCATTTATTTACTGACTGCTTCTGCCTACCAGGCCGGGCAATGATCTCACCCCTAGAACCTGTTGGGCTGGTCCCATTAGTAGGCAAGGTGAGTCTGATGTCTCATGCAAAACACAGCAAACTTGGCAAGCAGATTGCAAGAACAAATCTGCCCAGTAAACCAGGTCTCATTATCCACCATGGAATTTGGCCAGATCCACTGAGATTATGGGAGGTTGAGAAATTTGAACTTTCACCACCCATAAATAAAAGAGTAAGAACTAGCTACTCCCTACTGCTGTAGATGAATGATTTTCTTTGCTGCAGATGATTTTTAATACTTTATTTCCAAAGTGAAAACACTTGCTTTGTAAGTGTGTGAATTTTCTTCTTGACTACAAAGAAATATGTCAAAATGATTCAGTGTTCTTAATAGCAGCAATTTACAAATATCTTCATTAAAATAATTTAAATTTATTGAGTAATATCTGACCTCTAAATAAAACATAGCACTCTTCATTAATCATCAAAAAATTATGTTAAGTGCAGAAAAGATGCAATACCAACATGATATAGACCTTGGCATAGTCTTTTTCAATTAGATTTGAACTAAAAAGTTCAAAGCCCCAAGAAAGTGTTATCTTTTGTCCTTGAGCTATAGATTCAGAAAGGTAAATTCACTTTCACAATAGTATCATACATCCATGCAATAGAACTAAGCAAATTTTCTTGATCCTTTTAAAGCAAATTCTCCTAGTAAAAGTTGTTTCGGGATTACAATGCTTGTGTAACAATGATAAGAAGCTCTCTGCATATAGTCTCCTTGGCAAAGTCCTCTGATAAATGAATCAGGAGAGGTTAACTGGAATTTTTTTCACCTTGAAAATGGTTCATTCGTTATTTATTAAAAGTAATAAAAAATAAACTCCAAAAAATCTGTTAATATTCTATAAAATAAAAAAAGAAAAAAATGGTTCACAAGAGGATCTCAACAGCTAGACAAAATCTCTTCACAAGGTACAGGTTGCTCACCTTATACACGTGTGTGTGTGTGTGTGTGTGTGTGTGTGTGTGTGTGTGTGTGTGTGAGCACCAGGCGCTGAACTCAGGACCTTGCACATTCTAGGCAGGTGCTTATGCCACTGAGCTATTTCCCTGGTCTCATCAGGATCTCAGAGTTTCTCTTTTTTCTTTCCTCTCAAGAACCCTTTTTTTTTTTTTATGCTGAAAACCATTATTTTTCTCTCTTCTGCCATCAGCCTCTCTGCTCCATTTGTTTTCTGTTTTCATGCAAGCTTTTGCTATGGACAGATATTTAATGAGAAAGAGGTAGTAATATGAAAAGTCATAGAAAGTCAAGCTGATTCTACAGGCAATGGGAAATTATAGAAAGAATACTGAACTGAAATCAGAAAATGTGGGGATTGATGCCCAGAATGAAAAGTCAGCGCATCCCTTGAATATTTTGGTGCCCTCATCAAGACAATTTAGAGCCCTGTCTACCTAACAAAATTTTCAGTAAAGTCAAATCAGACTGCATGGTAGTATTATATTGCATTAATTTGTGGAACGTGCACCTACACATTCGTATGAATTGGAGTACTGCAGGTAATAGATACTGAGCACTCAAATACATATGCTATCTACAACCTTTGGTTTCTTCTTGCCTGAACTAACTCAGGTACAGTTTGGAGTTCCTTCCTAAATGTACAGGGAATCTGCACATACAGAGGTACCCATCACCTTTAGTGTGTTCTATATATTTGCTTGTCTTCTTACAGGCTTTCCTGCCTGTTTGACAGTTTGATGTTGGTCATAACTTCCTTCTCAAGACCATTTGTGGGGCTGGGGAGATAGCTCTGTGGCACAAGTGCCTGCCTGGCAAGTGCAAGGTCATGAGTTTGAACCCCAGTCCCACAAAAAAAAAAAAAAAGAAAAGAAAAGAAAACACCATTTGTACTATGCATGGTTCCACTTGTAGTCTGGTTGCTTGTGAACACCTGGATGCTTTGGTGTAGGAAGGACTTGGGCTCAAACATCAACATTAAGATAAAACAGCCACAATGCCTTGAACTTGTCTGATTTTTTCAGAGGCTCCATTTCCTAATTTGTATATGCAAGACTCTCATCTCTGTACTTTAGGATGCTGAGAAGGAATAAAATAGGAGGGAAATGCTGTTTTTTAACTTCAAAAATAATTGACCTACAACTAATTGGAATATATATTTATACATATATATTCTTTACCAAATTATGATTTTATTTTAGGCATTAATCTCTGACATTTGAAATATATCAGAATTGTTTACCTCCATCATTAATCTACTATATTGCAGAAGAAATATAGAAAAAGAAATTGCAACTTATTTCTATCAACTGTGAAGAAATTATACTGATCTATACCAAACTTGTCAAAGATTAAAAAAATAAACAAGCAAATAGGATAAATATAAATGAATTTTGTTATAGCTCCTAAATTGAAAGAAATGCACTTTCCAAACAGAACTATCCAGAACTGTCCAGATATAGAGCCATACTCTTTAAAATTAAAGATTTTTGATCTAGAGATACAGCTTAGGCACTTGCCTACTATAAGCAAGGCTCTGGGTTCAATGCACAGTACTAAAAACTAAGATAATAATAATAAATGCTGTCTTAAAAGATTTTAAGCACAGGCTGTCCAAAAAAACTATGCACATTTTCTTATTTCTTTAAGTTCATAGATCTTGAATAGATTTATCAAATCTTCACTACTACAATAAGCTTTCTATTTTTTCATAGTGACATGTGTAAACAACTAAATGAAGGAATTTTACTCAAAAAACATGGCAAAAAAATAGATTTCACACATCTCCTGTAGGTGGCAAACTCCTTCAATTTGTTAGATTTCCTGTCTCTAGAGTCAACACAAAAACTGTGTTGTAACCTCCATAGTTTTACAATATTGCAGCATAAAGGGAACCATAATGTATTTCCTCCTAAAAGTTTATTTGAGCTTCTTGCAAAAAAATTTTATGGAATGTCAATAAGAAATATGATTGCATAAGTACCATAAAGAAATAGAACTTTGTAAGACTTTTGTGCAACACTGTCTGAAGTACTTTCAATTTCGATAGTCTACTCTTACAAAGTACTGTTTTGCCCAGAATATATTGTTTTCGTAGGCATTCATTTCCAAAAAATACAAAAACAAATTAATTCTATTAAGCTCTGATTATTAAAAGCAAACCAGAAATACATGTTTTTCAAGTTCACTGTGACAGCAACAAATAAAATCGAGGAGGAGTGGGAAGTTGTAGCCTTTAAGTTGAACACAGTATAATCAAGTGAGGTAAATTAAAGCAAGTTTCCTTCCAAACCAGGATAGGAGCTCCCTGAATGACTTGAGTAATCTCTCCCATTCTCCACTTCCCTCTGTGGTAACATAGTCTATATTTTTCTTATACAGGAAATACAGCTGGAAAATATCTTGCATGCTGTGAAAGCTAAAGAACAAGCTAAAATTAATTTAAGAGTGCAACAAACAGGAACAGCAAGAATTGAAGATGCCTGTCCTGTTTCCAAATGTGAGGAGATAAGTTAAAAGAACAATGACATGCTGTAGCCCAGGAGCTAAAATTAAATGCATGTAAACAATTCTTGTTGAAACTAGAAGCCAGTGTAGATGATGCAAACCAAACAGAGCCCTGCTGAGACATGCAGAGTGAACGTCACCCAACATGGAAGCACGTGATTAGAAAAAAAAAAAAGTTAATCCCGGGAAGCCACCAGACATTCTGCTTTTGTTTGGCAGCCATTATATTCCGGGATAACCCTCAAGCATATGCCTAAAACCTGTATTTATTATTTATCCCACCCAAAAAACTATAGTGATTTGCTCGGGTATAGGAATCCAAACAAGCACTTCTAGCTTAAGTATAATTATTTCTCCAACATATCTATCTCTCTTGAGCAAACCCTCTGGGCTAGGTACTGTAGTCGACGCCATGACTAATACAAGACAAATAAGGCATCACTGCTGCCCTCAGAAGATGAAGAGGCCAGACATGTATACAAATAGCTAAACAAGAACAATAAATGAGAAGGAAGAGAGAAAATGAGTTAAAGCCAAACTGTTGTACTGATGTAAGAGTGTGGGAAAGCCAGGTAGACTTCGAAGTAGGAATCAACATGTATCATGCCTCCCAGAGATATTTTAGGCATATTTTAAATGATCATTTTCAAAAGTATGCACAAAGCCTGGGGAGTTATGGAAAAGACAAAGTGTCTGTAAAATAGACATATGACTTTTAACTATAATGAAGAAGCAATTATACACTTCTCTAAATAAACTTAAAAAGACAAACTAAATGCACATTAATAAATCTAAATAAATTATAAAATACTTCATTACTTTAAAAGAATGAGATGGCCTCAGCATGGAAACATTTTCACATCTTCAGAAGTGAAAGAAAACAGCCAGGAGGAAAGCCTCTAGACTCTAGACTAACTTTATTATTTGTTGCAACTTAAAAACTGTTACGTACTTTACAATTACATATATATATATATACATTTAAATCTTGTGTGATTTTTCCTTGTTTATTTTTCTATTACATATCTTTATCAAAAACTTTTTATGTATCTACATGCACAGTATGTGAAGATTTTTAGTTGTGAACTACAAGTTCTTGGTTATCTCTGTCCCTTTCTCAGTAATCATTTTTGCAAACCTTACTTTATGTTTAAAGCCAACAATCTAATTCATTCGTGCACTTTATAATTTCAGTTGATAATGTATTTTACTCACTTTTTTTATTAAATGGATTCTTTGACCTACACCAGCCCAAGACAATCTGCCATTATTCTTCTTTACTCTTCATTATAAGAAATGAGGGGGAAAAGAAAATATAGAAAAAGCACTCGAGAAGAGGAGAAAGGATTAACCATCTTTTTCATGACCTGGTATTGACAACTGTATGCCAACTGTAGCACTTACATTTACAGTTACATTTACCTAGGCCCTGTTCTGTGGTTTCTTTTTCATACTGATCCATTCAATTTCCTCTTTTAGTCAAAAAAAAAAAAATCTCTTGGACAGACTGGGGGTGTGGCTCAGTAGTAGAGCATAAGCCTTGAGTTAAATCCCCAGTACTACAAACACACACAAACACACACACACACACACACACACACACACACACACACACACACACACTTATTTTTTAGTAAATTCATGCCTACAGCGCTTCCAGCCCTCAGGTGTGATCAGAAAATTCCCTCCTATGAAAATTGATCAAGATAAGACCCTAGAGTACCACTGGATCTGCCAGACTAGTCTCTAGATGTGAGGCAGAATGACACAAAAAGAAAGCCAATGTGGCATATACAGGATGTGGGACTCAACCCAGCAACTCAAATCAACCAGTGACCTTTCACAAAGAAGACAAAAGCAAATACTTGGAGAAGCAGTCACCACATTGGTACCAGTGTCCCACAAGTAAAACAGGTGTTTCCACCCACTCCTATCCCCACAGACCAAGCCTGACACACCCAGACTTTTCCAGTCACAGGACTACTAGGGCTGGTCTGAATTCATGTCAACTTACTGTCAAGAGGACAGTAAAAGCTGTTTTGTGGCCAATGAATGTATGCATGATTGCCCAACAAACAAAATGAAGAAAACAAATACATGCACTCATGTCCACATAGTTCTTTTGAAAAAGAATTTGAAGTAGAGAAACTGAACTAAAAGAAAGCAATATTCATTCAGTAATATAGGTTAAGCACCAGAATTCTCTAAAACAATGTCTACTCTGAATACAAAACATTTCAAGGCAGTCTTAGTGGTGCATGCCTGTAATCCCAGCTACTCTGCAGGGTAAGGCAGGAGGACTGCTAAATTTGAGGCCAGCTTGGACAATTTAGTGAGACAGTGTACAGTCACACAGAAAGAAAGAGAGAGAGACAGAGAGAGAGAGGAAGGAAGGAAGGAAGGAAGGAAGGAAGGAAGGAAAGAAAGAAAGAAAGAAAGAGAGAAAGAAAGAAACTAAGCCATTGAGAAATGGCTCATTGATAATGCTCCTGAGTATAGCCCCAACTATGCTGAAGAAGGAAGGAGAAAAGGAGGAAAAAGGAAAGGAAGCAGGCAGATGGAGGAATGAGAAATAGAAAAAAAAAGGAGGAGGAGGTAGAGGTGAAGGAAGAAAAGAGAAGGGGAGGAGGAGAAAGGATGGGAAAGAGACAGAAGAAACAGGAGGAAGAGAAGAGGAGGGAAGGAGGAGGAAGAAAAGGAAAGGAGACAGCTTCAGTGATAAGCAGCGTTATCCTCAATGGCATTTATTAGTTTACTCGGAATACATTAGATATCAACAAGCAAGCAAAAAACTAAGGTAAATTAAAATAGTAATAACAGTCTACTAGATACTGACATGTGTGCCGGTTAGTTTGCTATACCTTGCTATACAGATTAATCTTCATACCAGCCAAATGAAATAGATTTGATAATTTCCATTTCTTCTTTCTTTCTTTTCTTTCTTTCTTTCTTTCTTTCTTTTTAAGGGAAGGTTCTACAGGGTGCTCAGGGTCTCACTACTAGATCAGACTAATAGTGATCTGTCTGTTTACAGCCTCCCAAGAGCTGGGATCATAGGCGTGCACTACCACCCCAGTCTCAATTGCCCTCTCAGTGCAATCCAGAGGTAGGGCCAGCAGGGTAGGCCTGGAGATTGAACCCCTGGCCCTTGAGCCTGCTTGCAGGCACTTTAATCCACTAAGCTATTTGGTCAGCCCTGATAATTTCCATTTCAAAGACAGGAAACTATATAAAACCTAAAATAAATATTTTCCCAAGAATAACCAGCTAGAATAGCAGAGCCAAGATCAAACTCCAAATGAACTGTCTCCACTAGACCCTCATCACCAAGTTATTAGCATTGTGTCCAATCTGTCCCACAGTGTGGATTTGCAAATAAAGTATTATTGTAACACAGATATTCTCATTTATGGATTGTATCATCTGTAGCTGTTTTGGTGAAACATAGTTGAATCATTTTGACAAGAACCACATGGCCAGGGCCGGTGAGATACCTCAGTGGAATAAGCTCTTGCTTGGCAAGCATAGGATCCTGAGTTCAATCCCCAGTTCCACAAAAAAAAAATGGCCTACATAGGCTAAACAATTTACTCCCTGCCCTGTACAGAAAGTTGGTCCACAGATGGAAGCATGCATTGCAGACTCCTTTATATAGGATGTTCCAGAGATCTATGAAATTCTGAGGAATGAGTGTGTACTACAATCAACTTATTTGTTACAGCTATGGTGAGACATTCAGCCTATGCATAAATTCCACTCTTTCCTACTGAGTTGAAGAAGGAGGCTGAGGATAGGACTATGGGGAAGATCATAGGCATGGGCTCTGGGTTCAATCTCTAGCACCACAAAGAGCAACAATAATCATGAATTGGAGAAACTGCTTTAGAATTTGAATTTATTCACTAAGTCTCTCATCCCCTCCCCAGTCCTAACTCCAGTTACTCCTCACCTCAATTTCTCAGATGATGTCTCACTAAAGTAGGCACCTAAAACAGAAAGTCAGGAAGAACACATTGGAAATGTGCTTTGCAGAATTTCCTTTATGTTTTCAAATTTTGATCCCCTGCCATTGGGCCTCTGAAGGAAGGACATGCCAGATTTCACTGTTTTCTGTGCATGTGTGTGTGTGGGGGGGGAGTAATGCAAGTCTGGAGGGATAACTTGTAAGCTAAAATAATATCATTTTAATATGAAACACATATCAAGTGATAGCCAATTGAAAATAGGGGGGCCCGGCGGGATGGGTCAGTGGTCTAAAGCGTCTGCTTGGGGAAGCTTGGGCAGCTTCAGGGACTGCAGTTTGATCCCCGGCACCACATGCTGCGCCAGCCCTGCCCTCGGGGTGGGCTGAGCCGGCCATGAAAATGAGTGAATAAGCAAACAAGGGTTCTGAAACAAGAAAAAAATAATAATAAATAAAATTTTAAAAATGAACAAAAAAAGAAATTATGTTCAAGTACTTGCTATGGCCACTTACTAATAACTACTAAGAATGATCTTACTACTATTGTTTTACATATTAAACAACTTTTATATTCAGTTTAATATAGCTAAGATATAGTTGATTGCTTGCTGAGTGTAAAAAGGATGAACTATTACAGCACATTCAATGGCTGAAAGTATCTGGCATGCAATAGACATTCTCTCAATACATGGCAAATACTAAAGTTGTTCTCACAAGATCAGCAAAAACTGCAGTACCTCAGCCTCCTGCTAGACCAAAATCAGTGAGTATTAATTATTGGAGCAAGCCTTTCACAGCGCAAATATAGCTGAGAATCTTCTAACTGCACACCAGAAAGGTAAAGTTTTTGCCTGAGAAAGGTTATTTTTGACTTTCTAGTCAAATCTTGTGCCAGTTTCAAATAATTGTCATTATATATTATGCTCTATAGACAACCTTGTTTTTAATTATGAGGTTTTTATTGGAGAGGCAGGTTTCAGGGTAAGCCTGCCATCTGACTTGCCAGCACTTGTTGGAAGTTTTTAGAGGATGACTCATTTACATATGTGTGTGTTTAAGAGTGCTATTATTAAATTTTGCTGTGATACAGTGAAGGATTTACTATTCAGATTTGGCCAAAAATGCACCTTCTCTATCTACCACTTACTCTATTGCTCTGTTTATTAAAAAGTCAGCTTCAGTTACTTGTGCATGTGACATAAAAGCAAATCGATTACAAAACTGAAAAGTTTAGGTAGCACAATGGTTAGCAAAACTGAGAAACCAGTAAGAGAGTGTGAAGCCTAGACCTTATTTCCTCACTTCTAATGCTTATAATTCTGCAGAGGGAACATCTGCAGGAAGTCATTTCGCATCACACTCAGCAAGTGGTCCAAGAAAGCAGAGCTAGTCACTGCCTACAAAGGAAACAAAAAACAAAAACTTAAAATGGAATAGTATAACATCTGATTATCAACTAGATTAGCTTGACAAATCAGTAAAGCACACTTCTACATGGGTCTAAGTGAATCCTGGAACCAGGATGTTTGGACTCTGTCTGGTATCTGGTCCCTTGCCTCTTCCTTTCTGTGCCCTTCCTCCATGCTCTGCCTCTGGCTGCATGAGCTGGGCAGTTTTGCTCTCCCCAGCCTTTCCTCCACAAGGTCTCCACCTCGAGGTCAGGTAACAGTGAGCTATGCCTCTAAAACTGTAAACCAAGACTTGCCTCCAGTGGCACTGGGTGACAGGTACTTTGTCCCAGCTTTAGGAAAGCTGCCCAATTCATATGGGCAGTAATGAAGCAGCTTCATTATAATTCACTAAGGTCAACCCCGAACTTTGCTGAGTGTGTCCCACATGTGACACGCTGGAACTGTGCCAATTGGAATGAGAAACCCTCAGCAGATCAGTGGAGCAGTTCTGGGTATGTGTAGATGACTGGACTGAGGTACTATAAGACCAATCCACATATTCTTGAATGTAGTTGACACCAACTAAGAACTTGTAGCTTGGGTGGACTCATGAGGGAAAAGAAATCTGCCCTTTTCCTCCTTAAAAGAGTTTCGGTCTTTACCATCACATATGGACACTGAGTCAGGACTCTAGCATAAGATTCTCAGCCCTCCAACATATACTTCAGTCTTCCAAAGAGGAAACTTTGGCTTTCAGAAGCAGGATTGCACCAGGCTTGCAAGTGAGCTCCAGGCCTTCACTTGCTCACAGGATCTTCTAGCTCTCCAGCACAAAACAACCCCTTTGCATTCTTACATGCTTGACCCTGGCTACCGTAAGCCCATTTGTTTAACTCTTTCTTACATCACATTTTATATTAAACCTGTTCCTCTACTGAACCCTGATACACTACATATACACCTGTCACACATGAAGCCCCAGGAAGAACACTGTAGATGCAAAGTATAAACCGCAACATTTTGTAGATATAGGAGTTTCCTTTGTATTATTATTGCTTTTAGATACCTAATCATTGTATTAGTTAAAATTTAAAAAGGATAGAAGAAATAAAATAAGGGGAAAGAAGGAAAGAGAAGAGAAAATGAAAGAATAAAAGAAAGAAAATATGTCCAATGTTAGGTGTCACCATCAAGTGCCTGGGCTATGGCCAGCAGCATTCACTTGATTTCACCCCTACCAAGTGACCTCTGGAGATAACTCTGTACTCTTGAGTTCATCTAGTTCATCTACCTCCCCAAAACCTAGTGATTTAAAATACCTGAGGATCAGCTTTTCTCACATGGCAATGTGCATCACAAATGTAAGGGAGTCTTCTAGCATAGTGGTGATTCAGTCCTTTCCAAATTTACCCAAAAGATAACATCTTCTCAATGCTGTCATATCCTTTTGATAGAGGTCAGTTAAGTAGACTGTACAAGGCCACAAATACTAGCAGGCTGAGATAACCAGGAATAGCCAAGGTGTCATCCACAACTTGGTGATCTGCTCTTTGTTAATGTCTTTTCTGTTTGATTTATCTTCCAATTACCAAAACATTCAAAATCAGCAAATTCCCCAACATTCAGGTTTAAATACTTATTCATGAACCTAATTTTCTTATCTTTGCAATGGGACAATTATGCTTTCTATGTTCACCCTATATAGCTATCTATATCTTCCAAAGGACAGTAATATAGCCCTGGAAGGGCCTCAGGTGACTACAGATGATATACAGGATACAATTGGAATGTTTTAAAGATACTTGTTTTTTTTTTTTTTTTTTTTTTTGTCTTTTTGAGACAGGGTCTTGCTATGCAGTTGAGGCTGGCCTTGAGCTCACTTTTGTAGCCCAGGCTGGTCTCGAACTCACACCAATCCTCCTGCCTCAGCCTCCCGAGTGCTGGGATTACAGGCATGAGCCACCACGCCCGGCAAGATACTTGTTTTAGAGTACAGTAAAATATACATAACTTTTCCATAGCAAGTGCACAAATTAAGATGTTTCTTAAGTGAGATATTAGTGAGATTTTTTTTAAAAGGTGAGTCAATTTGAAGAAAAATTAAGAGAATAATGCAGGTGATCTGAGAATGTAGCAATCATAAGATTCACTATGAAGATACTTGATTACATAAAGCATAAAGTGTCACAAATGCATTGAATCTTGTCCATTTACTTATACATCTTGATGGTGGCTCAAGAAAGTAAGTAAAGAGCTGATGAGATAGCTCAGCAGACTAAGCATCTGCTTAGGCAAGCACAGGGACTGGGGTTGGATCCCTGGCACCACATGCCATGCTGGCCCTGCTCCCAGGTGTGCTGGGCTGGCCAGCAAAACCAGACATAGTGGCAAATGCCTGGAAGTCCAGTGCTTGGGAGGCCAAAACAGGAAAATCTACAAGTCTGAGCTGCACAGCGAGACCCTGTACCAAATGAAGAAGAAGAAGAAGAAGGAGGAGGGGGGGGGGCGAGGAAGAGGAGGGTGAAGAGGAGGAGGAGGAAGAAGAAGAGGAAGGAGAAGAAGGAGGGGGAGGAAGGATAGAGGAGGGGGAAGGGAGGGGAGGGGCGAGGGGAGGGGAGGGGAAGGGGAGGAGGGGTAGGGGGAAGATAAGTAAACACATTTTTTGTTACCAGTGTTATAAGCAGGGTAGAGCTGAACACATTTGGTGAAAGAAATGGACATTTAAAAATGCAATCCTGGGCCCGGCAGGATGGCTCAGTGGTCTATAAAGCACCTGCAGGTGGCTGCAGGGACCATGGTTCCATCCCCGGCACCACATGCTGTGCCAGCCCTGCCCTCAGGGCAGGCTGAGCCAGCCACAAAAATAAATAAATAAACAAACAAACAAAAGTTCTGAAACAAGAAAAAAACTAAAAAATAAAATAAAATAAAATTCTTTAAATAAATAAATAAAATAAAAATGCAATCCTAATCCCACCACTTGGGAGGTAGGAAGCAGGAGGATCACTATGAGTCAGTAGTGAGGCCCTGTACAAAAAAAAAAAGACAAAAATAAAATAAAATAATGCAATCCTAAATATTGTGTCCACAAAGAATCTTAAAGAATTTAAATTACTTGGCTAAAGTCATTCAGCTGATAAGTAGAACATTTAGAATTTAAACTTAGTTCAATGAGACTTGAAAGCCTGGGTAAATCCTGCATTGTTGATAAAGCTGAGAGACTAAGTTTTCATTCACTATGCCCAGCCTCATCTTCTTCTACCTCTATGGGTTTTGCACTGTAGCATTGTAACACTTTTTCTCTGGAAAATATATTAACACCAGGGTGTTAAAGTCAAGGTCAGAAAATGAGTCCTTTATTACCAAATGTCAAGACACAACATGCAAGCCTAACAGAGTAAGAGAAATGATCATCTCCTAGCCTGACTTCCACCTCACTCATCTCAACCACAGGCGACCCGGACAAACAGAAAGATGAAGTTGAGACACCCCCTACAGTTTCTCTCAGGCAGGAGTGTTTTCTCCATTAAACACTACTTCCCTTCTTTGACCTCCCTACCTAGAATAATTTACCAGCAAAGAGAAGGGCTTCACCCATGGGATCCAAAAACTTAAGGAGCCATTTAGCTGCAAAGAAGTCTCCTCAATACAGCATCTTCCTTTTGCTCTTCCAGTATGATATGTGGGTTTTATTTCAAATCTGATGTTCCAAATGATAAGAGTAATTCAAATGTGCTTAATTCCCCTTTAATGTGAGCTTTGAGCTTCATCTTTGTTCTCAGGAAAACAGACATGAAAATCTATTTGAAGAAAGTTGATATCAGCAGCAATTAAAATCAGAAGGGAAGGGGCCCGGCGGGATGGCTCAGTGGTCTAAAGCACATGTTTGAGAAAGCTTGGGCGGCTTCATGGACCACAGTTCGATCCCCAGCACCACATGCTGCCAGCCATAAAAATGAGTGAATAAACAAACAAAGGTTCTGAAACAAGAAAAATAAAATAAATTTTAAAAAATTTAAAAAAAATAAAATCAGAAGGGGAAAGTGAAATGCTCCCATCTACAAAACCTTTACCTCATATACTCAAGATTATCCACTTTACATTTTGTAACAAAGACTTTGCCCATTTTAATCATAAGATATCAACATTGAAATTCTCAGTCCTCAGTGATTACAAATACAGGGTAAATCAACAGAGCAAATACATTAAAAGAAGAAATTGTAAGTAAATATTTGGAAACTGGTCTTTGAAATATAGAGAATAAATATAGAAAGGACACTTCCTTCACTGCTCTTTGGTTCTCACACAGCCCTGGGAGGTGAGCATTCTCAGAGATGGGAAGCAGTAGGCTGGAAGCAGTAGGCTGGCCCCCCAGTGTGTCCACACCTCTGCTGTGGCCAAGCAGGACAAGACAGAGACCAGGCATGAGGAGCCATCACAGCATGGATGCACCCCTAAATTCTTTGGTGTGTCCTGGTCAACAACTCTGAAGAATACACAAAAATCCCATACACACAAACTTCAAATCACATGTGCTCAGGCTCTCCCATGTAAGCCAGTCACCAAACCCAACACTGTCTGTCTGTGTCTGTCTGTCTGTGTGTCTGTCTGTATCTCTCTCTCTCTTCTCTCTCTCTCTCTCTCTCTCTTTCTCCCCCACTCTCTAGATTTTCCACTTTCAATAGATAAACCTAGGTGACAGCAGGAGTTAGGCATTACTGCATTCCCAAGCCACAATCCATTAAGACTTTTGTCATCCTTTGAGGAGATCACAATATGGTGATTTTCTAATTCTAAGATTTATTCCATTTTGGCCGCTATTCTTTTAAAGAGGAAAAAACTTCTCAACACTTGGATTATTTTCCACATTTAGTGTGCTTTAAAATTATATCATCATTCTTTTTCATTTATTTATTTTTTGTACCAGAGATCAAACTCAGGACTTTACACTTTCCAGGCTGGAGTTTATGCCACTGAGATATCTCCCTGTCCTCTATCATCCTTTTTGATACCCAAATATTCTAAATTAAGGAAGATGGGAAAAAAATTTATTTAAAAATCAGGTCAACATTAAATCTGATTGCAGCAGAATTAAATAATCTATAAGAAGTTCATACAGGTATGGTAACATTTTTACTTGTACTTAACATTGTCATGACCATAGCTAGCAATTTCTTGAATCATACCAAGAAAGGAATAGACATTGATTGGTTTAAGTTTACTATTTGTTTTTGAGGGTTTTTGTTGTTGTTGTTGTTGTTGTTAACTTTTTTTTTTCTTGTTTCAGAACTTTTATTTGTTTATTTATTTTTATGGCCGGCAGGCGCAGCATGTGGTGCCAGGGATCGAACTGTGGTCCCTGCAGCCACCTAAGCTTTCCTAAGCAGGCACTTTAGACCACTGAGCCATCCTGCCAGGCCCCCTCAAGTTTATTATTTGAAGGTGCTAAAGTCATGCTGCATGTAATTAGAAACTATTCAATGAACTGTATCAAAATCAGTAAAACCATTATATAAATAAATCTAGCTTTCTGTGCTGCCCAGCCAGGGGCCATACACCATTGTTCTTGATTCCCATTATAACTGAAATGGAAACTTCACAATGTCCGGAACCCTTGATGTCCATGAGGAGGATGTCCTCAAGTTCCTTACTGCAGGAACCCACTTAGGTGACTCTAGCCTGGATTTCTAGATGGAGCAGTATATCTACAAAAGGAAAAGTGATGGAATCTATATCATAAATCTGAAGCGGACTTGGGAGAAGCTCCTCCTGGCAGCTCGAGCCATAGTGGCCATTGAAAACCCTGCTGACATCAGCATCATCTCTTCTAGGAACACGGGCCAGCGGGCTGTGCTGAAGTTTGCTGCTGCCACTGGAGCTACTCCTATGGCTGGCCGCTTCACTCCTGGAACCTTCACTAACCAGATTCAGGCAGCCTTCAGAGAGCCACATCTTCCAGTGGTTACTGATCCCAGGGCTGACCACCAGCCCCTCACGGAGGCAGCTTATGTCAATCTGCCAGCCATTGCTCTGTGCAACACAGATTCTCCTCTGAGCTGTGTGGACATTGCCATCCCGTGCAACAATAAGGGAGCTCACTCTGTGGGCCTGATGTGGTGGATGCTGGCCCGGGAAGTGCTGCGCATGCGGGGCACCATTTCCCGTGAACACCCATGGGAAGTCATGACTGATCTCTATTTCTACTGGGATCCCGAAGAGATTGAAAAGGAAGAGCAGGCTGCTGCTGAAAAGGCTGTGATCAAGGGGAAATTTCAGGGTGAATGGACTGCACCAGCTCCGGAGTTCACTGCTGCTCAGCCTGAGGTCTCAGACTGGTCCGCAGGCGTGCAGGTGTCCTCTGTACCCATTCAGCAGTTCCCCACCGAAGACTGGAGCGCTCAGCCAGCCACAGAAGATTGGTCTGCAGCCCCCACCGCGCAGGCCACTGAGTGAGTAGGAACCACCACTGAGTGGTCTTGAGCTGTTCTACCAACACTTAGGCAAAATGGGAATGAGGCTGATGAAAAATAAAACAATTTCTAAAAACTAAATAAGCAAATAAATATAACACTTCAACTGCTAAATTTTAAAATTTAAAACTACAGAGTCAAATAAAAAGAATCCTAAAGTTATCTCACATTATGGTTTTCTTAAACTCTTAATTGTTTTGAAACTCACTTTAGTATTATTGAAATTTGTAACCACATCAAAGGTTTTGAGACTGGGTGTCAAAATTAAAATTCTAAAACTGCCATCATAATGATACTGAATTATGGTTTATGATACTTTTCGACTGCTTCTTGATTTATAACCATACCTAGTTCATCACTACCCTATTCTGAGTATTCATCTAATATGAGAATAGTAAAATTAGAGAGTTAACAGTGTCTCAATCTTCATATTGTTTTGCTTTTTGGAGCTTTTATATGAACTCTGCCAAGATTTTCTGAGATGAGCAACCACAAATGCTGAAAGTTTTTAATGAAATTGAAAGACAAAAAAAGAAAAAGAAAGGAATTGAAGAGGAATGCATAAATACTTCTAAGATCATTCCTGGAAGTAAATACTACCCTAATACCAAAACCAGAGAAGGATCTAACCAAAAAAGAAAACTACAGGCCAGTCTTAATAAATATAGATGCAAACATACTCAATATGATAGTGGCAAACCAAGTTCAGAAAATTATCAAGAACATTGTACACCATGACCAAGTAGGATTCATCCCAGGGATGCAGAGATAGTTCAACATATGTAAATCCATAAATTTAATGTACCATATTAACAGAGACAGAGGTTAAAAAAACATAATCTCAATAGATGCAGAAAAAACATTGACAGAGCTCAACATCTTAGCAAAAAAAAAAAAAAAAAAAAAAAAGATAAAATCCCTACAGAAAATTGGAATAGATGATCTTTATCTCAGTTTGATAAAGGCTATGTATGACAAATCAACAGCTAACATTATATTAAACAGTCAAAACCTAAAGTCTTCACTCTAAAATCAGGAATAAGACAATGATGTCCACTATCGCCATTCCTATTCAATATAGTTCTGGCAACATTAGCTAGAACAATTAGACAAGAGAAAGAAACTGAAGGAAAAAGATAGGAAAGGAAGAAGTTAAATTTTGTTATTTTTAGATGTCATGATATTCTACAAAGAAGACCCCAAAAACTCCACCAAAAGAACAAATTCAACAGTGTAGCAGATATGAAATCAATACTCAAAAACCAATAGCATTCCTGTAAACAAACAGCAAATTCACTGACAGAGAAATTAGGGCAGCCATACCCTTCACGATAGCATCTCATAAAATGAAATCCTTAGGAATCATCCTAACAAAAGAAGTAAAAGATCTGTAGAATTAAAATTACAGTACTCTAAAACAAGAGGTAAAAGAATACATCAGAAAATGGAAAGATATCACTCATTCTTGGATAGGAAGAACCAACTTAGTGAAAATGGGCATACTACCAAAATTCTTGTACAGATTTAATGCAAACCCAATCAAAATACCATTGGCATACCTCACAGAACTAGAGAAAACACTGCAAAAATTCATCTGGAACCAAAAGAAAACTAGAATAGCAAAGACAATCCTGTCCAACAAAGGCAGAGCAGGAGGCATCACAATCCCTGACTTGAAATTATACAATACATATACTGTAATAAAATCACCATGGTACTGGAAAAAAAAAAAAAAAAACAGACCTGAGAATCAATGGAACAGAATGAAATATGCAGACATGATTCCAGACACACTCAGCTACCTTATCTTTAACAAAGGGGCCAAACATGTTCAGTGGAAGAAAGATAGCCTCTTTAGTAAATGATACTGGAAAAAATTGACTTTCTACATGCCAAAGACTAAAATTAGACCCATGTCTATCACCATGCTCTAAATTCAAAATAGCTCAAAAATCTAATTATGAAAACAGAAACACTAATTCTACTGGAAGAGAAAGTACTTAGAAATCTTGAAGATGAGATGTAGGAAGAGATTTCATAAACAAAATTGTCTCAGTTACTTTTCTCTCACTGCTGGGACAAATACCTGACACTCAAATGAAGGAAGGGAAGGTTTATTTAGCTCACAGTTACTGGAGGTTTCAGTCTATACTCAGCTGGCTCCAAGGAAGACTGGCATATGGCAGACAGCAGTTCATGGTAGTGGAACAGCAACAATGGCAACAGGCCAACAATGGGAACAGAGAGGGTGTCTGTTTCTCTGTCTCTCTTACATTACATTCAGGCTCTCTGCCTCAGGATATCTACCTCAGACCACACTCATAATCCCAGCAGTACTCAGAACCATAATTTCATCCTTGGATCACCCATAATCCCAATGGATCATGAGTTAAGCTCAAACTCTACAGGTCCCCATGGATGACAGCATGAGGCTTTGAGAGGACAACTAGATACAAACCATAGCAAAAACCCAAACTATTACACAGGAAATATTACACACAATTAGCAACTGGGATCTCATCTTATCAAAAAGTTTTTTCACCAACAGAGTGAAAAGACAACCCACAGAATGGCAAAAATTTGAGGTACTTGTCCTTCAGACAAAGAACTTATATGTAGAACACATAAAGAACTGAAAAAACATGAGATCCTCCAAAATTCAAAGATTCAATCCAAAAGTGGGCATTTGAGATGAATACACACTTCTGAGATGAATACAAATGACATATATATATATATATATATATATATATATATATATATATTCACAACCTTGGTTATTTGAGAGAAACCAATTATACAATGCTGAGATTGCATGGAAAGAATGGTTATCATTAAGAAATCAACCAATAACAGATGCTGGAGGGGCTATGGGGAGAAATGAACTCCACTGTTGCTAGGAATGTAGAATGGTACAACCACTATGGAAATCAGTATGAAGATTAGTCCCCAAAAATCTAGGATTATAGATTCCATTCAACCTACCCATCCCCTTCTGGGTATCTACCCAGAAGAATTAAAAACATCACACCACAGCAATATATAAGCACCCATGTTTATATCTGCACAATTTTTAGCTAAATCATGGAAACAACTTAAATAACAAAAGATAGGCTTGAGACTTTAATAACCAAATGGATGCAACGTGAGACCATACTCATAAGTGAAATAAATCAGACTCACCTGTGTAAACACTGTATCATCTCCCTGGTGTGAGAAAATGAAAGAGTAAATAAGGTCCAAACTGTAACAAATATTGTGAAATAAGAAGAAATTGTTCAAAATGAGGGGCTGGGGAGATAGCTCCGTGGCACGAGTGCCTGCCTGGCAAGTGCAAGGTCGTGAGTTCAAACCCAAGTCCCACACCAAAAAAAAAAAAAAAAAAAATGAAATGGAACTGGGATGGGGAAAACAGGAAAGGAAGGAAAGGCTATACTACTAGTTTCTCTTGGTTCATTGCAAAGAAAGGTTTGTGCTGATATGGTTCGGATGATTTTTATGCCCATATCTTACACTCTTATGCTTTAAAGATAACAATATGCAATGCATCAACTATTGTTTTTTTTTGTTTTTTTTTGTTTTTTTTTTGGTGGGACCAGGGTTCAAACTCACGACCTTGCACTTGCCCAGCAGGCACTTGTGCCTCGGAGCTATCTCCCCAGCCCCACAACTATTGTTATTCTCCTTTTATATTGTTATGGGATTTTGTTTTCTCCATAAAATAAAAATAAATATTTGTGGAATGGTGACTAGGTGAACTCAATGAATCAACACAGACCTATACTTAATAAAAAGGCAATTTTGAAGGAGAAAAAAAAAAACATTTCCCATGAGAAAAGACACTGTTTTAAGTTATTGTCTTGTAAATTTTTTAATGTGTTAAAAATTTTTGTTTTCTGTTTCTTATACAGCACTGGAGCTTGAACCATGACTTCACGTGTGCTAGGCTAATGCTCTATGGCAGAATTGTGCCGTCAGCACTAAATAGTTTTAGAAGAGACTCTCAGAAATACTGTGCAGTAAGTGCTTCCTCTAGCATCAGTTCCAAGGGTTCTGATCCAGTTCTTTGAATTTCATTTCAGTAGATTTCTGTATGTTTTCATTTTAATTGTACTAACTTCTTAGGAACTCATTGTTATATGTAAATAATCCAAGATTAAGATGAAACTAAAACTTAAAAACATACGCTAAACAATATGGACAATATTTTCAGAGTGATTTTAAGAGAAGTAGCCTCAATATATATTTCAATTTTTTGCAAGAAAAGTTTTAGAACTAATTCTTAGAACTGAATATGATTGGGCTGGCCAAATAGCTCAGTGGATTAAAGCTCCTGCAAGCAAGTGCAGGGGCCAGAGGTTTGATCCCTAGGCCTGTCGTGCCAGCCCCACTCCTGGAGCACACTGAGACCGCAATTGAGACTGGGTGTGGTGGCATGCACCTGTAATCCCAGCTCTCCTGAGGCTGTAAACACTAGGATCACTCTGAGTCCAATCTAGTAGTGAGACCCTGAACATCCTGTAGTCCCTTCCCTAGATTACAAAAGAGAGAGAGAGAGAACAGAATATTATTGTTTACACTACCCTTTTCCAAAAGTACACTAATCTACACTCAAATGTCTGCCCAACAAAAGCATTGTTAGATTTAACATAAAATAATCTAAATTAGGAATACATACAGCTCTCTGAGTCCTAGACTCCTTATCTTTCTTCAAACATTTCTATTTTATTTTATTGTGTATTAAATTTAACCACAGTGAACCTGAATGCATGACACTCACCTCAAACTGCACCCTGTCTTTCTGGCTTTATGACCAGGATAACCAACTCCTTCCACTGGGCAAAGCTGCCCACCAATTCTCCCTCAATTCCAGGTTCAGCTCGGATCTCAGCTCTACTATTATTTTATTCTTGAAGCAGTCTTTGTCTCTCAATCTTGGTGCAAACCCTTTAGTCTGCTGCACTCATCTATCGTGTGAATTACTGGCCCACCAGTACCATTCTTCCAATTCTGCAAGAAGCGCATGAAAAGATTTTATGAAAATCTGATATGACTTTTCTGCATAAACATATCAGTAGCTTCCTCTTCATTAGATAACAGTGAAAATCCTTAACATGACTGAGATAGCCCAACAGATTTTTGCCACATTCATTTCTCTCCCTTTCTATTCTCTATGTACAATTCCTTCAATGTGCCCATACTTCTCCCCTCCTCAGAGATTGCCACATGCACTTCTATGCAAAATGTTTTTCCTTAAAACCACTATCTTAGTCCTTTGATTAGTTAATCCTATGGGCCTCAATTCAAAATTCCTTTGATTTCCTTGACCACAGATGAGACCCTCCCTCAGTTTTCAGTTACATAGTAACCAAGACTTTGATTTCTTGATACTTGCCTTGTTTAGTAATTAGTGGTCAGGGTTGATTATTGCTTATACCTTGCACATTTATGTGGTATTTTGTGAAGGCTCAATATTCTTTTTTTTTATTTAAATTTTTTTTTCTTGGGGCCAGGGAGATAGCTCAGTAGAATAAATGCTTGCCTGGCAAGCACAAGGGCCTGAGTTCAATCCCCAGCTCTGAAGAAAAAAAGAATTTTTTTCTTGTTTCAGAACTTTTGTTTGTTTATTTATTTATTTTTATGTCTGGCTCAGCCTGCCCTGAGGGCAGGGCTGGTGCAGCATGTGGTGCCGGGGATCAAACCACGGTCCCTGCAGCTGCCTAAGCTTTCCTAAGCAGGTGCTTTAGACCATCTTGCCAGGCCCTCAATATTCTTAATAGATAAACAAATATGTTATAGTTAGCTAATACATTCAGGTCTTTATGCTAACATGGTTGCTAGCAATACAGACAATGAAAATAGACTGAAATGCCTTTATAGATAATATGAACATGTTGGTATTCACTATATCACATGTATGACTTACATTATCAGTAATATTTTAGAGTATGGCTTCCCGTAAAAGAACTAACAGAAACTAGGAGAAAGAAGGCCACCATGATCCAAAGTTATAAAACAGAAACTGCTTGTTAGAAAAACACATCACTAAATCAGGCAACAACAAAATAATTACTTATCATGGGAAAGTGTTATCCAGATTCTGAGTTTATCACAGAAAGTCGAAGAGTGAACAGAAATAGATGTATTACTCTTTGGCAAACTCACAACATGAATATGTAGTTTATTTAGCATTGCAAAAGTCAATTGCTTAATTGGGTTTAAACAACAACAATTTCAGATGGGGGAGAAAAAGGCCAAACCTCAATTCACAATGATTAGTGGAGACAGAAGATGAAATGGAATCCATAATATGTCAGATTAATCAAATCTACAGTTAATTAATCAATTAACTATTAAGATACATGCATGTGTTTTTCTGTGTGTGCACATGCTTTTGTTTTTTGGTTGTTCGGTTGATTTTTATGTTTGATTTTTTTGTTGTTTTTGCTTTTTCAGTACAGGAGATTGAACCCAGGGCCTTCCCGCTGAACTACATTGCCAATTCCTTTTCTTTTATTTTTTCATTTTGTGATAGGATCTCATTAAATTGTTAAGTTTCCCAGGCTGGAAGTAAATTACCAGTCCTCCTGCTTAACCTCCAGAGTGCTGGGATGATCGCCATGCGCCCCTACAGTTTTGTCTTTTCACAAAGGATCTTCCTAAAACTAAAAAGGGGTTTTATAACTTTTTTTTTTTTTTTGTATTTTAGGGAAGGGTCTACAGGGACAGGGTGTTCAGGGTCGCACTGCTAGATTGGACTCATAGTGATCTGCCTGTTTACAGCCTCCCAAGAGCTGGGATTACAGGCTCCTGCCACCACTCCCAGTTTTAATTGCAGTCTCAGCACACCCCAGAGAGCAAAGCCAGCATAGCATAAAAAGGGTTCTTAAAAAACATAACATTTCATAGAATTAATTGGACTTAGGACCTTGAAGATGCGAGGCAAGCATTCTACAATTGAGCTACACATCCAGCCCAAGAATGTGCAGCAGGCAAAAGTTTTAAAGAGGGAATGTGCTGTATCAGACTCATATAAATTATTCATAATAAAATATAATTAAACATAGCCCCCAAATAACATATTTCTGAAAACAAATAAATTAAATACGTAATGTATGGGTGTCAGCTTTCCTGTTCCTGGGACAGAGTACTACACACCCACAATTTAAGAGGTCAAAGGGTTAATTTAGCTGGTGGCTTCAGGGGCTCAGTCTGTGGTACACAGGCTCTAGGACTGGAATGTCATGACAGAAGGCCATGGTGGAGCCAAGTGGCTTGGTTCATGGTAGCCAGAACATAAAGCAGAGGAGCAGCACCAGAGGAAGGAGGGAGGCAGCAGATCTCGTGCACCAGGTTACACCGTTGTGCTCCACCAAGGCACGCCTAGATGTGGGCTCCATCATCGAGTTGACACAATCAAGCTTTAAATTTTAAATCATCAGTTATCTTTGAAAAATGTCAGAGACTCAGCCCATTATTCTAAAAACTGCTAAATAAATTTGAAAATATTATGTCTTTCTTGTATGTGCCCAGCACTCAAGTAGATAATAAGAAAATCTTTCTCTGAATAGAAATAGCTAGGAAATGAAGAGATGATAAAATTAAAATGTCACCAGTTTGCAACCACTAAAGAAATAACAGATCTAAGAAATAATTATCAATGATTTCTAGAACCACAGAAAAAGAAACAACCAGTTTATCTGTCAAAATTACAATTTCATTTGTAATTTTTGCTAAACAATGGTCTTCAAAAGAAAACCAAAAAAATAGTAAGATTACTAACTCTTTGATTTTTAAGATTATTCCTTAAGTGCTTAAACTCCCAGCCACCATAACAGATTTGAGAAAACATTTAAACATAACACAATCACTCCCTTCCCCTCCTGCTATTCCATCTGTAATATTAAAAGCTTCAGAAGGGACTTGATCTTAGCATAACACTAATATTAGAGGGAGTATGGATATACTACTTAATCTCACAAATAATTATTGACTCCCACATTACTGTTTTAATGAGCATGTCAAAGATTGGGCCCACAGTCATTTCAGAAGTGTATTAGATTTGGTTATGAATGCTGTAACTCTTTACATGCAATGGCTTGTTAAATTATCTTTAATTTTAGAAGGTTCTTTTGATTTAAAGCACTATAGGGGCCCAGCGGGATGGCAGGGACTGCGGTTCAATCCCTGGCACCACATGCTGAGCCAGCCCTGCCCTCAGGGCAGGCTGAGCCGGCAATAAAAAGAAATAAACAAACAAACAAAAGTTCTGAAACAAGAAAAAATAAATAAATAAAAATTGAAAATGTTCTTTCAAAAAAAATAAAAAGCACTATAAGCAGGGCCAGAGAGATAGCTTAGCAGACTAAGTACCTGCTTAGGCAAGTGCAGAGACTGGGGTTAGGTCCACAGCACCACAAATTGTGCTGGTCCTGCCCCCAGGTGCTCTGAGCCATTCCCCAAGACTGGGCAGTAGTGGTACACACTGTCATCCCAGCACTGGGATGGCTGAAATAGGAGGATCACTGTGAGTCCTAGCTGTATAGTGAGACCTTGTACCAAATACTAAATAAACAAGTATTGAAGGCTAACAAAGAAATATATAACAACATCTTAGCAGACTTTATTAGCTTGAAACTAGGTATATAGTTCATTAAAATGTCTCTGGCAAACAAGAACTGGATACTGATACTATGCAGCTCACAAACCAATTTGGCTCTGATTTTTAAAGATGAAATCTCTGCTATAATTGAACTATGTATGGGCTGGGGAGATAGCTCAGTAGAATAAGTGCTGCCTGGTAATCTCAAGGGCCTGAGTTCAATCCCCAGCTCCGCAAGAAAGAAAAAAAAAATCTTTATAATTGAACTATGTGTGACATTGAACAATGTGATTCAATGGTAGAAAAAGTTGATAAAATGCGGAAATAAATTTTCTACATCTAAATGAAATATAACCTGCATGAACATCTGGATAAGTTCAAACTGTCCAGCATCAAGAGCCTAAGTTGAATTGAGTTGTGTGGGAGAGCAGCCCTGAGTATAAGTAGAACATAGCTGGCTCATACAGACATGGCAGTCTTGATCCTGTAATAAAGTCACTCTTTGATCCCATCTTCCTCTACCCATGAATCATTTAAATACCTTTTTTCAAAGAAAGGCATACATAGGCCCGGCAGGATGGCTCAGTGGTCTAAAGCGCCTGCTTAGGAAAGCTTAGGTGGCTGCAGGGACCGTGGTTCAATCCCCGGCACCACATGCTGTGCCAGCCCTGCCCTCAGGGCAGGCTGATCCAGCCATAAAAATAAATAAATAAATAAATAAATAAAAAGTTCTGAAACAAGAAAAAAAATAAATAAAATAAAAAATTCTTAAAAAAAAAAAAAAAAGAAAGGCATACATAATGGACTTTGGCTATTTTTCAGATCTATTTTTATTTGAAACAACATTTTGGATGCCCTCCTTGCTTATAGACTGGTCCACAGCACTGAGGTGGACATGCATAGCAATAAAAAATATGTAAAATAATTATTCTAAGTTATGCAAAAAATTATATGTTGCATAAAGAGATAGAAGCCTAGAAATTCGACCAACCAGGTAACAAAAAAACTTCATCAATGCTCAGATTTTGGTTTCTAAACACCATATCCCAATAAAAAGAATGGGTGCTCCATTAAGAAATAATATGTATGGAAGAAAAATTATACAGAATAAAACTGGAGAGTACTGTCATACCAGAAATTAGAAACTTTGAAAAAAACACTGGGGTCATGTCAAAAAACATGAAAGTTTCCATTAGCCAAGGGTAGTAGCTATGATGGATTAAAACAAACAAGCTAGGTTTAAATCCATGTCTATAATAACAAATTTTAAATCATCAGCTATCTCTGGAAAATGTCAGAGACTCAGCCTATTATTTTAAAAACTGATAAATAAATTTGAAAATATTATGTCTTTCTTGTATGTGCCCAGCACTCAAGTAGATAATAAAGAAATCTTTCTCTGTATAGAAATAGCTAGGAAATGAAGAGATGATAAAATTAAGATGTCACCTGTTTGCAACCACTAAAGAAATAACAGATCTAAGACATAATTATCAATGATTTCTAGAACCACAGGAAAAGAAACAACCAGTTTATGTGTCTCTTGGTGGAAATACAAAACTACTTGTGAAATATTTTGGCCAAAATAATCAGACTAGAATCAAATCCAGACTCTAGCTCTAAACATAAACTTAAAGGAAACACAAGTGACAGAAGAAAATGTTAAATGTTGTCATGAAAAGGCATTCAGGAAAACCCAGACTTCAGAGAAGTACAGGATAACCCATTTCCAAAAATATAAGTAAATAAATTGAAAAGAAAAAAGCAACAGAGGAAGGAGAAAAGAAGAAACTAGATTGAGACATTGCATGCTTATTTAGTGCCAATTTCAGCTAATCTCAATGCACTAACACGGTTTTCAACCTTATTCAAATAAACTAGAAATATCAGTTTAATAAGAAATAAAACCTATATTTATAAAAAAAATAGAACAGATGGCCTTATGGACTGATTTGTAGTTCCTTAAAATTTGTATAAAAATTCTGACTCCAAGGACATCAGAATATGCTTACATTTGGAGATAGCATCACTAAGGAAATAATTAAAATGAGGTCATTACAATGGGTCCACTCCAACCAATCTGATGTCCTTATAAGAAGAGACAATTGGACCTAAAAAGACACACCCAGGGCATGTGTTTACAGAAGGCTAATCATTAAAAGAGGCAGTGAGAAGATAGATGCGAGATAAGGCATGGGAAAACTAAAGCACATAAATTTCTGTTGGGTTGTTTGTCCTAGCTTTTTTGAACATTTATTACAAGATCCCAACAGTGTTTATTTTTTTCTTCTCAACCTCCTACTCTGCAGCTTCCTTGACTCCCTTCACTCGGATACCAAAGAGCCGGGTGCTGGCATGGGCCATGCACGGACTGGCGAATGCCTTGAGGTTCTCTTCTTCCTCTGCAATGACCCTGGCCTTCTCCTTCTTGTAGACGTTCCTGGTGGGCATCACAGGTCCTGTCAGCTGGGGACCAATTTGTGTTCTTCAGCAGAGCTGTCTCCCTTTTGCGGGGCCGATGGCTTCCTGGGGAAGAGGATGAGCTTGGAGCGGTACTCTTTCAGCAGCTGCACGTTCACCTGCAGGGACTCAGAGAATTTGTTCCACTGCCTTGGGTCCACTGAGATGGCAATGGTCGGGCTACCTTCTTGTGAATACCGGCCACCACAGCTCCTCCAAACTGAAGCCCTGACAGCTCCGACTTTAGTGTGGTATTGCACTGTGGAACAGCGCACAATGGGCCGGATGGATCAGGACTTTGGGCGCGGAGTGCTTTTGCTTGCCGGTCCTTGCACCTGCAGATCTTCTGAGCTGGCTGATTGAACCACGTAGCCACATGCCGCTGCCCGTCCTAGTGAAAGCAGGGCTTCAGAATCATGCCATTGCAGCTGGGTGACATGACTGTCTCCTAGGCCACAGATTGGCGGAACCGAAAGGCAATTTCTGTTGTTTAAACTACTAAGACTGTAGTATTCTGTTATTGACGCCTTAGTAGACAATACAGTGGTTAGAATGACGTACATGACTACCATTCGATTAAATTTAAGAAACCCAAGGAGGCACATGCATTAGCTTTCCTGCCACTGGGAAACAAAATCCAACATCCACAATGTAAAGGAGAAGTTTGCCTTGTCACATAGTTTCAGAGGATTCAACTGATACTTTGTTGGCTCCAAGGCAGAAATATAGTGGAAGGTTGTGACAAAGCTCATCATGGTCAGGAAACAGAGCTGGGAACAATGACAGAGAGGAGACTAGGGACCAGATACAGACCTCAGGGTCACACCTCTGTGATCCACCCAGATGTACCTAGAAATGTGCTTTGCTAATGTCTCAGGTGCTTCCCAAGCCAGTGGGACTGGCAAATCTAACAATTACAGTGTACAAAAGGATAGCCTAGATCCTGGAATAATCATTCTCAACTAATGAAACAATTAGAACCAAGCCTCCTGAAAGGAGGTGAGACACATATAATTGTTAAAGCTCCAAATGTGGTTCTTTATTTCCTTCTCATCCCACCTGGAAATGTCTTAGATCCAAGCATATACAAAGGAACACAAGAATGAGGGCATGAGTATATCACCACTTCCCTGTCTACTTAACTTATTCTATTCATATTGTTAGTTTATTTATATCATTAAAATAGACAACTTATAACTAGTCATTTTCATCATGTGAAATACTTAAATGGAATCTACTCATTCCTATTTACCTCCAAAATTCAAATCTAGTTCACTATTTATTTTCTCTTTCTTCCAACTTACAAATTCTGAACTCTATTAAAGTGGTGCTCATAATTCCAAGTTTCAGCTATGTTTACATCCACTTCATCTTTTACATGTTCAAAGCATTTACACCAGGTTGCTTCAACCTAGAGACAGCTGAACTTCAAAAAGAAGTAAATGTTTCATTGTTTCACTCAATTGTCCAAGACAAATGTGTTACTGTGTTGCATGTGAAATATTTTAAGCACATTAAAAGTGTTATGAAGTGATCCATCTGGAAAATACAATGTAGAAAATAATTATGACCCATTGTGTCACTTTTGTTTTCAGTTAATCCTTCTACAACTGCTAATATATACTACTTAATGATACAGACACAGGTTCTAAAGTCACATAATTTAAGGGTCAGCGAAATAGCTCAGTGTACTTACTAAGTGCCTGCTTTGGCAAGGGCAGAGACCAGGGTTCAATCCCCAGCACTGCATGCTATGCTGGCCCTGCCCCCAAGCCCGCTGAGCCAGCCACCAAATCCAAGTGTGGTGGTGCATCCCTGTAATCCTGGTGCAGATGAAACTAAAAACAGGAAGGTCACTAAGAGTCTGAGCTGCATAGTGAGACCCTGTACCAAATACACCAAATAAGTAAATATTACAAAGTCATACAATTTAGACTCACTTCCAACCATTGCTAGCTGGTATATAAGTTACTCAGATTCTTTGGTCTTTAGTCTTATCTGTAAAGCTGAAATACTAATGGATGCTCCCCAAAAGTTTTATGAAAGCTAAGTAATGTCTGGAATAGGATACACATTAAGGGTGATTTTCTGCTCTTTTTGTATATGTACAAAACACTATTCTCTATAGACAACTCGTTAATATTTGGAAATTGGGTTGGACAAGTTAGTTTTGCAAAGAAGTCCACTGAGCTTCTATGTAACTTCATTTTTATTTCAAAGGAGAAAAAAGAAAGCATTGGAAGCTCAATTTTGGGTTTTTTTTAAGAATTTTTTATTTTATTTATTATTATTTTTTCCTATTTCAGAACCCTTGTTTGTTTATTCACTCATTTTCATGGCTGGCTCAGCCTGCCCCAAGGGCAGGACTGGCACAGCATGCCGGGCCCCTGGAAGCTCAATTTTGAAGCTTCTAGATTCTCCGTTTGGAGCTGGCTAGGACCACCCAGCAAAGGTGGATAGGGAGGCGCTGTCCGTGGTGCTAGCATCTGGAATTGCCCTGGCAATATTTTTCCTGCACAAAATTCTTTTTAGTCACCTTGCTGAGTAACAAACACATATCTGCCTAGTGGAAAAGTCTCAATCATTCTGTTTATTGATTTTTCTCCCCGTCTTACTACAGTTATTCTATGCTTCCTTCAAAGAAAAATGCTTCCCTTCTATTCTCTTATCAACACTGATCTACTTTTTATGCATTAACTAATGCGACAATGGGGGTTAAATCCAGGGCGTTCACAACAACCTGCATTCCCAAGCCCTTCTTTATATTTTCCTTTGAGACAGGGCCTCAATAAGTTATGCAGGCTGAGAACAAAGTTGAAAGCTCCCTGTCTTAGCCTCCCAGAGTGCTGGCCCTGCATGTATGTACCACCATATCCAGGAACTATACTGACGATGACTACCACTTAAGGGAATAGCTCTAAAATTGCTCCACACTACCTTTTCCTGGACTTTTTATAAGTTTCAGAGGAACTCAAAGTCCAAAGTGAGAGCACAGCAACTAGATCATTTCTGATTTTATCTTCTGAAGAAATTCTTCAGGGGCCCGGAGGGATGGCTCAGTAGTCTAAAGCCCCTGCTTGGGAAAGCTTGGGCGGCTTCAGGGACCGCGGTTCGATCCCTGGCACCACATGCTGCGCCAGCCCTGCCCTCAGGGTGGGCTGAGCCAGCCATAAAAATGAGTGAATAAACAAACAGATTATGAAATAAGAAAAAAATAAATTAATTAAATAAAAAATTCTTAAAAAAAAAAAAAAAAGAAATTCTTCAGTTGATGCCTATTCTAAATGGTTCTTTGCACCCTTCCCTTAAGTTGTTTCCCTCCTAGTTTATACTTTTATTTTTATTTTCCCTTGTTTGTTAATCTCAAATGATCATACAGATATGCATTGTATTAAACTGGAATTCCTGATCAGTTCTTAGTGTCACTGTGGAGGAATCATTTTTATTTTAAAGAGGAAAAAAAAAGCATAACAGTAATAAAAGTTTCAAAACAGGCTAGTGGGACAGTAACAATAATTAATGCATTGCATATTGTTAGCTTCATAGTGGTTGTTCAGAATATTAGATATTGGTGTGAAATTGTCCAAACACAATATTAGTTCAAACTCCTTTTAAATGAACTAAGAAAAACTAGCTACGTAACTATCTTAACTATTTTGTATATATGTGTTTTTTTTCTTTTTCCTCTCTCTCTTTCTCTTTTCCCTCCTCTCAGTTTCTCTTTCTTTTGAACAGCATCTTCCCAATTCATATTATCTACTGTACATTTGGGATCTTATGTACTAGTTCAATTTCTCACTTTAGTGAGACAATACAGTGTTTACACATATGGCCTGATTTATTGCATTTATAAATATGCTCTCACGTTGCATCCATTTATGTATAAAAGTCTCAAGCTCATTCTTCTTCTTGCCTGAGTAATACTCCATTGTGTAAAATATAACTTTTTTTATCCATTCCTCAATTGGTGAACATTTGAGTTGTTTCCAAGATTTATTTATGATAAACTGGACTGCTATAAACATGGGCGCATATATATCTCTATGGCATGATGGTTTTAATACTTCTGGGAAAATACCAAGGAGGGGTATAGCTGAGTCAAATGGGATCTGTAATCCTAAACTTTATTTTTTTTTTTTTTTGTCTTTTTGAGACAGGGTCTCGCTGTACAGTTCAGGCTGGCCTTGAGCTCAGTTTTGTAACCCAGGCTGGTCTCAAACTGTCACCGGTCCTCCTACCTCAGCCTCCCGAGTGCTGGGATTACAGGCGTGCGCCACCACGCCCGGCTCTGTAAACTTTAATAAATTGTGAAGACTTTCTTAAAAGTTACAACACATATCTTATTCAACTGTGGGCTCTGAGAATATAGGACATGTTGAGTTATTCTACTGAACTAAATTTAATTAATGAACCCATTAGACAGAAGGCCCCAAGAACATTTCAAAAGTCAGTCTTCTGCATTCCATGTGACTACCCCCTAAATATTTCAAAGTACTAAGGTTTTTCTGATGAAAATATCCATTTGTCAGCACATCCATTAACACCAGTCTGAGACTCAGCCTCTCATATACTGGCAAAATGTCACTGTCATCTATTTGAGCAGCTCTGGCTTCCCAGTACCTACCTTTCTTCTTCCCCTGTCCACTCTACCACAGCACCTGTAATCCCCACTCAAGGCTCTCATGACTACTTCTCAAGACAGACAAGACCCACTTGTCCATGTTTTTCTCCCAGAAGGCTTCTCTGTTCCTCTCCCCAAACAGAAGATCTAAGGGGTCAACAATTAATAGAAGGACATTTTCTCCAGACAAATGTGGAAGTTCAAATAAAAGCTAAAGGAATTAAGAAACTGAAAATAGAGAAATGGATGTGGGGTAGGAATCCTCTCCCCAAACAGAAGATCGAAGGGGTCAACAATTAATAGAAGGACATTTTCTCCAGACAAATGTGGAAGTTCAAATAAAAGCTAAAGGAATTAAGAAACTGAAAATAGAGAAATGGATGTGGGGTAGGAACAAGAGAGAAGCTGGAATTTCCTTTTGTGTCCAGTTAGATTTCAGCCCTGTTGAGGTTCAAGAAGTAGCCCATCCTCAGTCCCCACCACCCCCAGGACAAGTGAGCTTGCCTTTATTCTGAGAAGGAAATCTGAAGCAAGCTCTATGGGAGAAAACATGTCCTCTCAGTTTTGAATAAAAAAGGGATCGTGCTTCCTGTTTGGCTGACCACTCAGGTGATCTAAGAGATGCTCAGTGTGGATAGCAGCTGGCTTTTGTAATTTGTGGCTCTCTTCTGACTTCAATGTAGTGTCAGATATTTTAGATCTTTAAAGTAATAACTACATTGAGTCAAACTCACTGAGGGAGATCAGGAAGAAAAGAAGTACTCTGTTTCTTCAGAAGAGGATTTAATGACAGGTTCAGCCTGTTTAATGACAGGCCCAGTACCACACCCATGTTTTATTATGTTTCATTAATACTGTATAAATGTCTTTTATTACTCATGATAAATAAAAACCAAATACTTGCTGATGTGAGCTTAAATAGGTAAAAGAGAAAAACATCACTGTACTAATACCACGAAACTTCAATCTCAGTGTTTCTGGCATTGCTGTTTGAGTTTTTCTCTGTTTATGCTATTTATTTATTGAGATGGGGTCTCATTATGTTGATCAGGCAGACCTCAAATCCCTGGACTCACACGACCCTGCTGTATTTTTCTTTATTAACGTAATGTATCTATAATTCAACATTCAAAAGAATGTAACTGTGCATGCCAAACCAGATGGCTGAGGTTTTTCACTATTTTTCTGGTCGGCCAATTCTAATGAGAAGACACACCCAAGGGAGAGTTGCTAAAGTCCTGCAGCTGTGAGCTTGCCAAGTTCCAGCGGCGCCCGAGGACGCGCGGGCTCTGCGCGCCAGGCGCAGAACTGCCGCTGGTAGCTATTTTAATAATGTCGGAGTTATTTTCAAAGGTTTTTCTCTCTGCCTGTCGACTGCAAGGGGGAACAACTTACTTCTCCAGCGTAAAACTGGCCGGCCTTGCGTTAGAAGAACAGAAGTCCTCGGCTCCGCCTGCTGGGGATTAGGGGCCGAGCGCTGGGAACAAAGATTTTCGCACACAGCGGGGCGTACCAGACGGCAGTCCCCGCCGGCGCCCGCGCGCGCCACCACCCCCCCACCCCGCCCCTGTGGCGCATGCGTCCCAGGACTCCCCGGGCGCACTTCCCACCCCCACCTCCCACTTGGGCCACCTGCCCGGCTCCCGCCTCTGTGACGTCACCAGCTGAGGGCGGGCCCTCCGAGCGAGCCGGGTAGGAGGTGCAACCGGGCCCTGACAGGGGGCGGGGCTTAAGGGGGCGGGGCGAGCCAGGCAGCCTGGCCAGCTGGGAGCCCAGCTCATTCCCGGCCGGCTCCCTAGGCCACAGGAGCTGGCCTGCGCGCGAGACTCTCTTACTGGAAGGACAGGCGAGCGTCTGCAGGTTCCCGGGCGCCGGAAGAAGTCCGGAGCTAACCACGGGTCCCTCGGACTCTGCAAGGGCGCCAAGCCTCAGAGACTGCGACAGACACCGAAGCTGCGAGGGCAGCGCCAGGACGGAGAGGGCAAGAGCGTCGCCCAACTCACCCTGTGCGGCGGATTATCCGGGGCGCAGGGCCTGAAGGCTGCGCCATGAGAAAGGAGAGCAAGGGCGCGTTAGGTGGCGGCAGAGGCGGCAGCGGCGGTGGCGGTGGCGGTGGTGGCGGCGGCGGCGGCGCGGACCTGGCCAACGCCGCGGCGCGAGGACAAGTGGAGAAGGTGCGGCAGCTCCTGGACGCCGGCGCGGATCCCAACGCAGTCAATCGCTTCGGGAGGCGCCCGATCCAGGTAGCTGGCCCCGGGCCTCGCCGGCAGGGGGCGCGCGCACGCCTCTGCGGTCGCGGCGGGCACCCAGACCCCCACGCCCCTGTGGGCAGCAGTCTCTCCGGCTGCAAGTGCGGAGCGCAGGCTTGAGACAGGTTTTTACCCAGCAGAAATTCCTATTCCTATTGCTATTCCTATTGCTATTCCTATTCCTATTCCTATTCCTATTCCTATTCCTATTCCTATTCCTATTCCTATTCCTATTCCCATTCCTATTCCTATTCCGGGAAGGAATAGGGACGGGAAAGAGAGAGCGAAAATTGCTTCCGTTTGTTGCTGGTCTCCTGGATCGAATTTAGGAAGCGTAGTAGGCAAGGGCCTTATCACTCACCTACTTCACCTAGCCCCAACTTTCTTTTTAATTGAGGAAAATAAATCAGTATTTGTTCTGCCCTCTTATCAGAGATTCGAGGAAGAGATTCAATGGAGAGAAAAGGGGGAAAGGTAAAGTCAGGGAAGGAGACTTTTGTCCGTCTAGTTTCCACAATAAACATAACGAGCTGCACCATCTAGACTGCATGTAAGGAATTCTACAAAATCATAGTGTATATATATATATATATATATATATATATATATATATATATATATATAAAAACTTACCGTGAACTTAATTTTAAACAGCTGTATGAAATGTTTTAGTTTTTTTCCTCATAAAGGCTAGTTGAATTCAAAGGAATTAAACAGGACCCTCCCCCCAAGCACAGTATTTATTTTTTGTTAGAAGTGTCTGAAGTGGACAGAAGGAGAAAAAAATGTGCTTATATAAGTTTTGATAATTTACCACACTGTGGACTTGAAATACAGTAACATTCCTATAGCACCTCTTAGGTCAGTTTTGAATGGCAAAGGATTCTCATAAAAGATTATTCTCTGCATTATTAATATATATTCAGATTTTCAACTAATAAGTCTGCTGTAATTGTTTTTAATTCCCTTAAAATATGAGATAATGATTTTGCACGCTACTTTAGACTATTGCGGTCAAATTTGGTTCTCAGCCATCATCAGTCTCCGAACTAAGCGGATATGAAGGGATCTGTGAATAAGATTCATGTTAAGAAAAGTGTCCATTCCTTTTAAGCCTTTAGAAAACTGGTACAACAAACAAGGGATATTTTAAACCAACAAAACTACTGTAAAGTGGCTCTTAAAGTTTTAAGATGCTATGAATTATAAAAACAAGTTTTCTTATTTACAACCTTAGTTCACAATATTCTGAGACACTAAGCATAACTTCTTCCTTTTTCCTCTGTGTATAAGATAGCTTTGCATTACTACTAGAAATGATAATTTAGAATTCTCATAGTCTTTAGGTGAGTAAACTTTTAAGGGAGCAGCTATTTTACGTTAAAAACACTGATATTTATTGCCTTTCAACCACATGGTACATTTGAAAGCATGTAAACCTACAAAACAAATGACTGATCTCAACATTTAGTTATCAAAAATAATTTTATTAGTAACAAAAGCAAATGGTTTCAGAATGTACATATATGCAAATGATGCTATCAAAATTTGTTTTATTAATAAAAATTATAAAACCTGATCTAACCTCCAAGCTTTTTTATGGAGAAAATTATTTGCTACTTAACATTGTGGTAATTATGAAGTCCTGTACAATGTAAATGTTGTTTCACTTGTTACATTAAATATACTACAAGAAAAATTTAATCCACACATATAATATGAACTTAAAATAATTTGAATTTGCTTTTTCCCTTCTAATCCCCAATTTTGGATCAAATTATTAGACCACTGTTTATGAGCACAGACTCATTTAACAGTGCAAAAGCAAACCATCCACAGGATTGCTATGAGAACTAAACAAAGTAAACCTTTAAAAGAAACTTAAGGTGTCTGCTATTTGCTCCTTTGACACATTAATCTAATATCATCAAAATACCAGTTAACTGTGTGATATTTTTACACCTACATTAGTGGAGAAGGAAACAGGAAACACAGCGAGTAGTTCAACTTCAGACTTGTTGGAGAACCATTTGAAGTCAGGTTAGGTGACACAATGCCTGCAATCCCAGACCTCCAGGAGGCACAAGCAGGAGGTCTGCCTGGAAATGTGACCATCCAGGGACATAGCGAGACTCTCCCTCAAAACAAAACAATACAAAAGCCATTTAAACTTGACTCTACCCATAAGTCATTTTACAAAATGAATTTCCATGTTTCAGTGAAAATCAAGACTGTTTACCACAATGACAATTACGTTACTATTGTTCTTGTTTCTGTATGTTTAAAGAATAAAACAGAATTCAATTTTAAGAATAAAATAGAATTTAAAGAGTATAAATGGGAGAGGGAAGGTTACATCTCCCATCGAGTGAAGAGTAACAGGTACCGCGGCTTGTACAAAGCTCCGCTCAGTCAGGAAAGCCTTTCTGTACGCGAGCGAGTCGTTTAAATGCCTCTGCCCCGCCCCCAGCTCGTTTCCTCACCAGGTGCCCAGCCTTCCACAGCCTCACACCCAGGAGCTGACCGCTCTGCTCCCTCCCCGCAGGTCATGATGATGGGCAGTGCCCCTATGGCGGAGCTTCTGCTGCTCCGCGGCGCGGAGCCCAACTGTGCAGACCCGGCCACGCTCACCAGACCCATACACGATGCTGCACGGGAGGGGTTTATGGACACGCTGGTGGCCTTGCACCGGGCAGGGGCGCAGCTGGACGTTCGTGATGCCTGGGGCCGCTTGCCCGTGGACCTGGCTGAGGAGCAGGGCCACCGTGACATCGCCAGGTATCTGCGCACAGCCTCTGGAGACTGATGATGACACGCCTTGTGGTGCCCACGATGACTTTTTTTCTCCCTGGTACCCCGCCCCAGCCTGATTCATGTTACCTGCAAATGTAGAGCTGTGCAGAGCCTTCCTATCTCATCCGGACTCCTGGGAGCGAGAAAGGCCCAACAGAGAACAAATTCATACACTTTTTGATGAATCGGTAGCCGGCCCTCAGCATTCATCATAAAGCCAAACGCTGAGATATTGAGACAAAGTTGTTGCCAACAAGTTTTGGACTTGTGTGAAGGTCCAGATGTTTATTACTATTCAGGAATTTCTGGCACAAAGTGCATTCGAAGTGCTTAGATCACCCTGGCTAGAAGTGGCAGCCAGGGTGATGAGCATTCAGTGGGAGTAATTACTGTTTGTCCCGCTCATCTTAGAGGAGCTCCCTGTACACCCCGGAAGTGGACTGTAATCTTCGGAAGCTAGAAGGAAAAGTAGCTGGGAGGGTTTAGACGGGCTTCAACAGGGACCTGAGGATTACCTCTGAAAGTCATGCAGAATTGTCCTATCTGGAAGCAAGGAGACTTATCCCGCTCCACCAGGTAACAAAGCCAGACAGCGACTGATGGGAGTGACACCACTAAAATTCCACATCATTCCATGACCAGCTCACCAACAAGCGCTTTTACTCTTATTCCATTAAGGAAAGGTGCACAGTGTTTTGGTTATAATTAAAATCAAACAATGTGAAGAATAAAGTGGTGTATTACAATAATCAGAGCAGTTGTAGCAGTGAACTTTAGCAATGTGCTTCATCTACTTAAGATAGGATACAGAAATGGCCCCCTGTGAATTGCCACTTGAAATTTCATTATTCTTCCTACTTCTGTGTTTTTAATAACAAAATGGGAACACTGTAACAAAGGGAAGACTGTGACAAAGTAATTTGTGGCACTCATTAAAGAAGGAGGCAAAATTAGTTTCTTAATGAAGCTATAGCCTTATGGGAAGCCCTTAGTGCTAATGCCTAGATGGCTTTTTTTCCTGAACGGTATTTATCTTTGTTGGATTTATCCAATTATTTCATTGACAGAATGTCCCTATAAAATACTGGAAGTATCTTTTTTTTATTATTATTTTTTTCTTGTTTCAGAACTTTTTGTTTACTTGTTTATTTGTATGGCCGGCTCAGCCTGCCCTGAGGCCAGGGCTGGTGCAGCATGTGGTGTCGGGGATCGAACCGCAGTCCCTGCAGCTACCCAAGCTTTCCTAAGCAGGTGCTTTAGACCACTGAGAACAGATGTCCTGGGGGGCCCAGCAGGATGGCTCAGTGGTCTAAAGCGCCTGCTTAGGAAAGCTTAGGTAGCTGAAGGGACCTCGGTTGATCCCTGGCACCACAGGCTGCGCCAGACCTGCCCTTAGGGCAGGCTGAGCCGGCCATGAAAATAAATAAATAAAAGTTCTGAAACAAAAAATAAATAAAATGAAAAATTAAAAAAAGAACAGATGTCCTCGCCCAGTACATTAGCTTGGGATAGTTCCTAAGAGGTGTCACCAAAACAGTACATGGAACATCAAACTGTTGAAAATGATGGAATGTGTTCTCTGCGGACCAAACTAATGGTGCACTGCTTCTGGGTGTAAGATCCAGAGTGGTTTAAACCATTATAGCACTGAAACAACTGATACTTCACTATTTCCACAGAGAAAACATTGTGCAGATTACACTCCCAGATATGGCTTTAAAATATATTTCCATCAACTTACCACTAATTCTTGAGACATGCTGAAAATTCAAAAGGATCCACTCCTTTTATCCTTTTTAATGAATTCCAACAATTTGTAAGACATTGTACAGATTTATCACTGGAAGTAAATACAAAATATATACTTCACTATCCTTTTAAGTATCCCATTTACCAACTGTCTGAAAGAGAAAAAAGATGGAACAGGAAAAAAGGGAGAAAGATCTATAAGGATGCCTTTGAGTTAATTTAAAAAATATTCTCGATTAATACCTTATTCCTCAAATTAATATACTGCAATAATAAGGAAGGTTAGTTGAAAACCTGAACATAACTTAATGGGAAAATGTGTTTATTGACACATAATTTGTGCCAGCCACACTTAAAAATGCTTTAACACTTAAATCTTGGAAATAGGATGGAGTTTTGGTTTATTTTTTGTTTTCTTTGAGGAGGAATGGTGATTGAACTCACGACCTTGGGCATGCTAAGCCAGTCCTCTGCCACTGAACTACACCTTCAGACTAGATTGAACTGTATCTCCAGACCAAAAGAAGTGCTGTTTTTCTGAATGACAGAGTAAAGGTCAAAAGACACTACCTTTATGATGTGCAAAGCAAGTCCATCTGACTCCAAAGCTTTTTAATTTATAAACAATGGGGCTTGACTTGGCTCCTGAAACTAGAGGTCATGCCAAGTTTCCAGGGGCCCAGGACATGTCTAGCAAGTGCTTGCTACATCAAAACACAGCAAAAAGCATCATGGAGAGGGTGACTGTCAAGCTCCAAGCTTCAACCACTTTAAAAATGTAAAATCTAAAAATCAGATCTTGAAGCCCTCAAGATCTGAACACTTCCCATTAGGATCCACCTCCCAAAACTCCTGAATTTGGGCATTAAGTTTCTAATGCATGCTTTGTGGGTGTACACATTTAAACTAGAGTGATGATCCCTTTTATGTACCAGTTTATCATCCAGCCATACTAATCTTGAAGTCTCCTAAACAGGCCATATGCTCTCCCTTTCTGTCGTAGCAGGTTTTTTCATCTCCTACATTATCAGTCTAGTCATCTTTTTAGTATGTGCCGTTAGGTTCTGCTTAAGGACCAAGTTAACTGTTGAATGGTGACTAAGTAACTGACCTGAATAACCTTTATTTCATCCCGAGGTAGAAGTAAGAGCTCCTCTTCTATGATGCCGTATACGTTGCTCTAGCACTGGATTTTTCTGGCTCTCTTTCAAGTCATATAGTAAACTCACCAAAGGCGTGGGTTGGAGCTTACTTGTTATCCCCCCTCACCCCAAGCCATGGGTACTAGGATGGGCTACATCCCCGGGTTTTTTGGAGGCAAGGGCGATGGGCTGGCCAAGTGGCTAAATTGCCCACGCTGAGTTGGAACTTGCAATCCTCCTGCCTCAGACTCCCAAAGTGCCAAGATTTCAGGCCCGTGTTACTATTACCCAGCTTGAATTCCCTGTTGTAGCCCCTGTACATCAGTATCTAGGCTGCAGAAGACTCAGTGGAAACAAAGACAATGGTGCACACACTTCATATTACTATGATGTCAAAGAACAACGTAAAATAATGTGAATATCAATGTTTACTCATAGAAAATCAAGCCTAAAGAAAGAATACTGAATTATTGGCTTTCTATTCAAACATTAATCTGCTCATTTGAGACACAGTTTTTAATACATCAAATGTATTTTTTTAGAAATAACAAAAGTTACTTTAGGAATCTAAAAATATATTATTTATTGAAATGGTGATATAAAATTTTATTTTGGTTAAATAATGTTTCAGAGAATGGAATGCAGGATGCAGTATTTTATTTACACCAATCCAAGACATTTGTCATATTTTCAGTTTTCTTATAAGTTGCTTTTACAAATATGTTGTACTTACAGGACATCAGGAGTCAAAGTTAGGTTATAAACTCAGAAAGTGAACTGTATATTTTCTGAAGCTATAGCCCTAAATATCTACAGAATTCTTTTCACCACGTGGGGTTTTCAAATATGCTAACATTGTGTTGGGAAAAGGGCCTGCATATCATTATCAGTAACTGCTAAGTTTGCAGTTAGTTCAAACAATTTGTGGAAAAACTACAGATAGACTGCAAGAGAGCCATTCATCAGTCCAGGATGAGTAGCTAGGTCATCTGATATCTGCAGGAGATGGTGCCTTCAGCACAATTTTTATTCTCAAGAATTTCATAGCCGGACGTGGTGGCTCACGCCTGTAATCCCAGCACTCGGGAGGCTGAGGCAGGAGGATTGGTGCGAGTTCAAGACCAGCCTGGGCTACAAAAGTGAGCTCAGGACCAGCCTCAACTGCATAGCGAGACCCTGTCTCAAAAAGACAAAAAAAAAAAAAAAGAATTTCTTTGGGGCCTGGCAGGATGGCTCAGTGGTCTAAAGCACCTGCTTAGGAAAGCTTAGGCAGCTGCAGGGACTGCAGTTCGATCCCCAGCACCACATGCTGCACCAGCCCTGCCCTAGTGGCAGGCTGAGCCGGCCATAAAAATAAATAAATAAACAAAAGTTCTGAAACAATAAATAGAATAAAATAAAATAAAAATAATTTCTTTGTAAGCCTGTGAAGTGATGTGAGCTTAGAATAGGTACATCACATGGGACTACAAGTATTCCGCCTACTTCTTTTTTTATAGTATACTGACAATTTGTGGTACAGACTTACAGGATACAAATGATGTTATAATATATGAATATAATGCAGAAAAAGTAAAGAAAGCTAGTTAACATATCCATCACCTCAAATAACATGATAAATGAAATGGCAATCACAGAAAGACAACTGCCACAGCTCTTATATCTGAAATCTGAAGTAATTGGGCTGGGGAGATAGCTCCGTGGCACAAGTGCCTGCCTCACAAGTGCAAGGTTGTGAGTTCGAACCCCAGTGCCACAAAAAATTAATTAATTAAAATAAAGTAACCAAAGTCATTGAAACAGAATGGTAGTTACAGAAGCTGAGGGGAAAAGGAATGGAAATTATGGTGTAACACCACCAAATTTCAGGTGGATAGGAGGAATGTTTCCACCCCTTTTTTTCTATTGAACATTATGATAAATATAATACTGTATGTTTCAAAATTAAGATAGAAATTCTCTTTGTTCTCATGAGACATTTTCAAGTGTTCTCATGACAAAACTTATAGTCTTGCTTTGTTTCCACAGCCCCAACCTTCCTCCGAAATCATTTATATGAAAAAAACTAATGTTTAAGGCAGAAATACAGTTATATTACTTTTTTATTTTCTAGGACAATTTTTCTTCCTCCAAGATACAATGAACAGAAAAAAGATTGTTTTACATCGTTTTAATATAGCTTTGGAGAATATTCCCCAAGGAAATTTTTTAAAACTCAAAAATTTTGGGATAAAGATAATGGAGCCTTTATTTTCAAGTAAAACTACAACAAAAGAAAATAAAAGTCTGCTTTTTATATACTTAAACAATCATTACTGGCTAAAAGAAAATTATTTTTTAAATTTATACTGTAAAGGCTAGGGATATAGCTCAGTGGTAGAGCACACATCTGGCCCTGGTTTGAATTCTAAGCACAGCAAAAATTAGCTGACTGTATTCTACAATTAGTAAGAATTACCTGCTGTGCCAGCCCTGCCCACGGGGCATGCTGAGGTAGCAATTGTGACTGGGCGTGGTGGCACCCACTTGTAATCCCAGCTCTTGGGAGGCTGTAAGCAGGTGGATCACTGGGAGTCCAATCTATTAATGAGACCCTGAACACCTTCCCTTCAAAAAAAATCCTAAAAAAATGATATCAATAACCTAAGTCTTTATTTACTTGTAAAATCCTTTACTTTTTTCCTTTAATAAATTTGAAGATGTTTGAATTTGCTACTTGTGAGAGACAGTCATGAAAAAGTGTCTTTAATTACATGTGCATGAGACATTTTACTACATTCCTGGTTTTAAGACATTGTGAGATCTTTGCTAATGGTGACTTGATATTGAGGGGAAATTAACCAAAGAAATGTGATCATGGATTTCACAGCACTATATTATATAGGGTGGGAGTTGTTGTTTTGCTTCATTTTATAAAGTTCACTTTTTTGCATAAGGTAAAATCAAAACAGTGTTGGACCTCAATTACCACCTGAAGCAGTACAATAAGTTATTAATTCACTATTTAGGGGGGCTAGTAGGAGTGAGACAGTGTCATTATGTAGTCCAGTCCTCCTGCCACAGCCTCCTGAGTGTTGGAATTACAGGCATGCACCACCAACACTGGATAATTCAGTTTAAAGCTGCTCAGTCAACACATTTATTGAGGTATTTTATTAGAAGCAACAGGCAATGCAATCTATTAAAATAGTTAATAGATTTCATCTTGAAGGACATATATGAACAATGGTAGTTACTATAGTCATGAGCCCTGCTTATACCTCCATTCTGGAATTGCAGAAAATTAACATGACAATTTCTATATGTTGATCTAAAATATTACCAAGGATTTTCTTTAGCAAATCCTATTACCTACACATGTATTATAAGGTCTGGAAATTCAATTCAAAAATTCAAGAATTTATCCATTCAACTTCATTTTTATCTTCCCTTTTTCAATGAGATGGCTGGATGGGGAGGAGATGATGACTTTCTATGAATGAATAATCCACTTTAAATTTTTAAATTTGCCATGCTGTTAAAGTTAGTAATTTCAGGGCTGACAATGTAACTAAGTGGTATAGCAAGGCCCTGGGTTTTATCCTCAGAACTAAAAATAATTATTTTAGCAGTTTCAGAACTGAAACAATGCAACAATCATACAGAGAGTCTCTGAATCACAAAACCCCAAATGTAACTGAGGATTGTGTATGTAAGAATGACCCTGTGATGGTTTATTTCTATATTACCACAAACTCAGTACAGTATCCAGGTAAAAGGCAACTGACCTTCAGCAAATATATACAATAAATTACATACAATTATAAAATGCTGGCCAGACATGGTGATGCACACTTATAATTGTAGCACTCAGGAGGCTGAGGCAGGAAGATCACTGTGAGTTTGAAGCCAGCCTTGGCTACAGTGAGTTCAAGGTGAGGCTGAAATGCATAGTAAGACCCTGTCTCAAAAAGAAAAAAAAAGAAGGCTGACTACTGCACAGGTGAGTATTCACATTATGCTAGACCTTCCCACTCAGAGTCTGTAGTACTAGTGTTCTAATAGATAGTCCATCTCGGTAATGAAAATGTCTTCCATCAGAAGAGTTCAAGCTGAACTTTTCAAGCGAATTATAATAATTAAATTACGTTTCACTTCCCTTTTATATTTGGATTTATTGTCAAGCACATCAATCTTCTGTTTATCTTATTAACATAACACTATTATTATGTGATTAGCGCCACTTCCTCTACACTGTCTTCAGTGAACTCTGGGTCTCCCTTCTAAACAAGTCCTTTGGGTTAAGTGAGCTCTGGGTGTCCCCTCTACTACCCATGTGTTCACTTTGCTGGTTGACAACTGGGTCTTCCTGAGACACTCACTTTCTTCTACGCTAGGACCAGCAATAAGAGTAAAACTGGTGTTTAGATATCTTTCAGTGTGGCACCAAAACAAATATATAAAGATTAGCAAGATTCTTTCTTGATAGAAATAAAATAATTACATTTTGTTTTCTTTAATCTGCAAATATTTTCACTGTATTTTATTGTATATTTTAATGTTTATAGGAAAAACAATAAATAAACATAAACAATTTGTTCTGTTATAAACCCATAAATATGCCAGCAAGTTATTGTCAACACTGGAGTATTTTTTAAAGAGTGACTATTGAAAGAAATTGACATGAATTGTCATCTATGTTATGAGAGCCCATTTTTTGCTCTTCTTCTAGGGCACAGAAGCGCCCCTGAACATGTACCATACCTCTGTGATTATAGGCATGTGCCACCATGTCTGGCCAGCATTTTTTAATTGTATATTATTCCAACCCATAATCTTACCTAAAAACCATTTAATTGTCTTCCATTGTGCTCTAATCTCCAGGCTGATTTGCTATTTCAAGATTTTTCAATAACCCTATTCTAGGATTTCACAATGGCTTCTGATTTGTTTAAATCTCCCTGTTTGTTTGTTTGTTTGTTTTGCAGAACCAGGGATCAAACTCAGGACCTTGCACTTGCCAGGCAGGCACTGGTGTCCCTGACCTATCTCACTGACCCTAAATCTTCCTATTGATAGAAAACTTTCTAGAGAAGCATTAAATGACACTTTGTTTTACACTTACTTCCAGGTGTATATTGTACCAAAAAAAAAAAAAAATGTGCTGAGCCCACAGTCACTTGAGGGCAACAAGTTCAAGAGCATATCTACCTGCAAGAATTGGTTCTCAACACTCATTACGTGATTTATGAGCAGCTCCTCATCTACATAACTAGAATCTAGATTTGAGCCCACAAATTATTATGGTTGTTACTTTCCTAATTCTTATCCAAGGGCCAGCCTCAGCGTTCAGTGGACTAAAGTGCCTGCATAGGCAGAGTCCAGTGGGCGGGGCAGGGAGGGGTTCAACCCTTGGAGATGAGATGGTGATTGAGACTGGGCATGGTGGGGCACACCTGTAATCCCAGCACTTGGGAGGCTGAAAACAGGAGGCTCACTATGAGTCTGATCTATATAATGAGATCCTATAGACCCTGTCTCCCTTGTACTAAATGTATTTTAAAAATTCTTATCCATAGTTAACTCTCAAATAGTACAGAAAGCAATATATATATACATATATATACATATATATATATATGTATATATATATATATATATATATATATATATATATATATATATATATATATATATATATATATATACATATATGTATTTAGGGGAAAATCTCCTGAAACTTCTCTACCTCCATTCTTACCACCTAAGGGTAACTACTATTTTTTTAAAAAAATTAACTGCTTCCAAAAATGTAGGTATACATAATTGTAAGGCTCCCTCCCCATCTATCTCAGGCACCACATGCTGTACCAGCCCTACCTACCCCCAGGGCAGGCTAAGCCAGCTATTAAATAAATAAATAAATAAATAAATAAATAAATAAATAAATACATAAATACATAATAAAGCCTCCCTCCCCAACACACATACCTGCAAAACACCAGTGCCGTCATGCTCTGCTCTATCGCTTGTTTTTCTTATTTGAAATAGCTCTTTGAGCATTTGCACTGTCGGCATGTATAAATCCACTTCATTTTTTCACAACTGCATGGCTTCATATTGTCAGAATGAGTCTTAACTTTTAAAAAAAGTCTATTCCAAATATTAAATATTTCCTTTGTACTTTCTTACAGTTTTTGATACATATACCATTACAAAGATGTATTTAAAAAAAAAACTGGTCATTGAACTTAGGCCTTTGCACTGAGTTATATCCCCAACCCTTTTTGTTTTTAATTTTGAGATGGAATTTGGCTAAGTCACTAACTTGCCTCCTGCCTCAGCCTCTCAGACTGCTAGGGTTAAAAGCACGTGCCACATACTCAACATATTTTTGTACGTACTTAGATGAGCTATTATAGCAATAAAAGTAAAATTGTTGCAGGTAATGAGACAGCTATACATACATTTGAATGAATGTTTATAATCCTTTCATACTCATGTATATACTTATAAGTATAGCTCTACACTTACAGATGCACAGATACACATATATATAACATGTATTTTTCATACACGAATTACGGGTGGAATTTCTGAGTCAGAATATATATATATTTTTATATATACGTATTTATATTTCCTTCCATATTTATATAAATTTTACAAATATAGTGTGTGTGTGTATATATATATATATATATATATATATGGTATGTGTATCTATGTGTTTCCATACATTATTCTATATCTTTGTGAACTTATATGAATTATAAAATGAAACACCTGAGAATAAAAGCACATACATGACATATACCTATGATTTGGATAGACATTAGAAAGTTACCTTTCAAAGCAGTTACATGAAATTATATGTAGGAGTGACTATGTCCTGACAGCTTCGTCACTTTCTGCCATACTTATAGTATTATATAACATTGTTTATGCTTGCTTTTTTCTTAAATACTATCTTATTAATTTTTTGACCATTTGTTTCTACTATAAACTGCCTATTATATTCTTTGCCCATTTTTCTGCTGAATTTTTTTTACTGGCTTATGTATTTGTACATTTTAGAAATCAATCATGGGGCCCAGCGGGATGGCTCAGTGGTCTAAAGCGCCTGCTTGGGGAAGCTTGGGCGGCTTCAGGGACCGCGGTTCGATCCCCGGCACCACATGCTGCGCCAGCCCTGCCCTCGGGGTGGGCTGAGCTGGCCATAAAAATGAGTGAATAAACAGAAATCAATCAGTCATAGAGACTCTTACTGGTTTATGTATTTTTGTATTCTTGAAGTCAATTTTTTGTCACACATTCAAATAATTTAAATCTTCTTTATAGTATCTTTTGAGTTTTAAATTTGAAAATGTGCAAAGGTATGAAAGTTTTTCATAGAATTTTGACTGTCAAATTACCTAAATAAAGGAAGGCCAGGGATATAGCTCAGTAGCATAAGCACCTGCCTGACAAGTGCAAAATCTTGAGTTCAAACTCTGGTGCCAAAAATAAATAAAAAATAAAGTTACCTAAGGGACAAGTTTAGCATTCTAGGACATGATGTGGCAGGAAGACAAGACAGGGATGGATGTTAAGTAAGGCTTCCACTTCTCTCCCTCCAGCAGGATGAACTGGGTCATCTAAAACTGAACATTCCTCCCCCTTTTTTTTATTGTTGTTTGTTTCCCTTTATTAAAAACCCAGGAACCTGGCAGCCAGATTTTTAGGCCAATGGATATGACCAAAGAAAAACTTCAATATTTCCAAATAATGTGCTCACGGACTACTCACTCCCTATCGGTATTGACCTCTGCAACACCAGAAAGCACACAAGGCTTGTCCTCTGAAGCCCTGATTGATGATTCCAATCTGAGTAGTACCTGCTGGCCATGCAGTGCCCAAGAGCTGAGTCTTTCAAGGCCTCCATCTTCTTACCTGCAAGACAACAGGAATGATCCCAAATTCAAAGGGCTAACATCAGACAAAATAAGCAATCAAGGCAACAGTGCCTGCACAGAGTACTTCTCAGTTCCTTAGTGACTGTTTAAAGAGTATACAGCTATACATCACTGGGAAGTCCAATGATCACCAATTAGCTGTTTTGCTAGTGAATAACCTTCACTATACTTTGCTTAAGCTAATATTAAAATTAGAATTTCCCTATATACCATAATTGATACACAGCAGGTGGTAGGCAGAAGGGAAAACAAAGATATAATTTAAAAACTCAAATTTTAAAATTACATTTTTGAGCAAAGCCTGCTCCATAATCATCTTATTGAAATGACAATCCTCTGAAGTGGGGAACTACCTTTATCCTCAGAACCAATTGTCATACGGAGAAAGTGGTCACAGTTTAAGACTATGCAGACTCCATAAATACATACAGATCCTTGAATTAAAATTTGTTGGGAAATTAAGGTTCTGCATATACCACAAACATGAGAGATAATGTGAAGGGTTAATTTTCTGTGTCAACTTGGCTAGGCTGAGGTGCCCAGTCTTTCTTGTAAAACACCAGTGGTAAAAGATGCTGTAACGGTATCTTTTAAATGTAACTAGCATTTAACAGCAATTATGCTTCATAAAGTGACTAGGCCTCATCCAGTCAGTTGCAAGGGTTAAGAGAAAGCACTGAAATCCCTCTAGGAAGCATGAATCTGGTCTCCAGAGCTCCTCTAACACCATTCTTCTCTCCCTACTGTGGAGCTGCCCTGTAAACTACAAACCTGCTAGCCCCACCATCATCTCAAGACAATTTATTTAAGTATTTCATATTTTGTCCATATATACACATGCATATACATATTCCATATCTGTATTTGTATATCTACTATTCATACAGCTTCAGAGGCAGAGGGAGAAAGGAAAGAAGGGAGGGAGGGAAAGGGGGAGGGGGAAGGGGAGACAGAGAGAGACAGAGAGGGGGGGCAGAGAGAGAGAGAGAGAGAGAGAGAGAGAGAGAGAGAGAGAGAGGAGAGGAAAGAGATCCTATTGTATCCTGTATCCTGGCAGAACTGCGGCTACCATAAATAAGAAATGAATCCGGACTTTCTCCTGCCTCCCTACCATATTGTCCGGGTCCAGGACCGGATAAACCCAGCACTGACATACAGCAGGAACTTTTCCTCCAGGATTCTTTCTCCCAACTACCCTTCCCCAAAGCGTGGCCCCTCAGTGGCACATAAGGCCAAATGCCCTCATTCCGTTGTTTTTTTTCCTAGGAGTCCCTCTCTACCAGGAGGTTCTTTAAAGAAAAAGAGGTGCCACAGGTGGAAGGCAAGACAGCAGGATCTGGTTCTCATGAAGCTTAGGTTCTACTGCAGATACACACACCACGAAGTAGACAAATACTTTACTAAGGTCATTTCTGTGGCTAAGTACTATAGAAAACACAAGGCCCTGGGATGATCGTGCCTGCCTGGGAAGCCTCAAGAAGCCAGCCCACGGGGTGGAGACAGCCTTCTCAGAGAGAGTGGGTAGCAATGGGAAGCACAGTGTTCAGAGAATGCTACCGGACAGGTGCACTCACGAAATCCATACAGTTAGACAAAGTAGCCATTTTAAAATAACTGCTAAATCTCACTTGATCCAGCTGATAACGTTTTTTCTGACCTGGGTTTGGACCCACCCGGGTGGCAACAAGGTCACGTGATGCAGCGGGGGATGGTAAAGGAAAGGCTGCCTGCTGCTCAGCCTGGCCTCTCAGTTACTGCACGGCCTTCGGTGTCTGGTTTAGCGGATTCAGATCTCACTTTCCTCCTCCGTAAAGGAAAGGAGGGCTGATGGCTGACACCTGGGGGCCCTGTCAGCCCCAACCCCGAAGTGGAAGTGGTTCCACTTCTGCCGCCGGGCCACTAGGCCCAAGCACATGAACGGGAAGCCAGTGCGAGGAGGCCCAAATTTCTCGACTCCGAAAGCTGGGCCTAGTCCCACATCTTCTAGTGCACCGCCGCAGCTGGCCAGACTCGGGGCTGACCCAGGCGGACCGCAGGCCCGAGAGGTCTGCGCACCCGGTCAGCGCCGCGCCCCAAAAGCAGCCGCGCAGCTGACTTCGGCTACCGGGCGGTCGGAGCCGGGTCGCAGCGTCTCACCGAGCAGAGACCTCGACTCCCCGCCACGGCCGGCTCCGCGTCCTCGACTCACCCCCTCCTTTCTGCCGCTCCTTCCTTTCCTTCCCCCGCTTTTCCTGTTCCTAGTGGACCGCGGCGGGGGAGGAGAGAGGGAGTCTCTAGAAAGAAAGGATCAGTGATGTAGACGAAAAGAGGCCCGAGGAGGTGGAGAAGAGCGCGGCGCGGCGCGGAGCGGGCGGCGGGAGGCGGAGACGGAGGCGGCGAGGAGCCCGGAGCCCGGAGCCCGGAGACCGGAGCGGGGAGCCGGGGATCCGGGGAGCCCAGAGCCGGGGAGCCCAGAGCCGGGAGCCCGGAGCGGGGAGCCGAGCGCAGCGCCACGCGCGGCCGGGGAAGGCGGGGAACGGCCGGGGGAGGGGCGGCGAGGGGAGCGCTGAGAGGAGAAAGAGGAAGGAGCGCTCAGATGCGCGGCTGCTCTCGCAATTAAAACCGAAAATAAAAAAAAACTGTCCAGATAAAGCGGACTCGGCTCTCGGCTCTCGGTCCAGCCCAGCAGCTTCGGCGCGGCAGCGGGCAGGGGGCGCAGCGCCAGCAGCTGCCTGGACCCCACCCGCAGCTGCGCGGCCTCCACCCACCTGGTCCGCGCCGGCCCGCGGTGCCACGCCGCGTCCAGATGTCGCGTCGGTTGCGGACAGCGGTTTCTTCTGCTGCCGCGAGTTTCCCAAATCTAGAAGCGCAGTGGAACGGCATTTTCATTCAAAACTGACGTCAGCCTCTGATTGGCGGACACGGCCCGGCGGTGGCCTCGCTCTTCTTCCTTTCTTTTTCTCTTGGCGATAATCTTCTCGGCAGACCTGGAGGACTCGGGCCGGGGGCCGCGAAGAGGAGCGGCCGAGGCCGCAAGCGGGCGCGAGGGCGCGGGAGGCGGGCGGAGCGCGGGCCCGGTAGTGCCGGGTCAGGTGACGGCGTGGCCGGGGGGCGGGCTGCCAGGGATGCGTCCGGCGCAGGCCCGGGTGCCACCTCGTGGGGCGCCCGCGCTCGCTCGCGGGGGGCGGGGGTGCGAATAAGGCGGGAAGGAGGTCCAGGGCCCGGCGAGCGGGACCCAGGACGCCGACCCCGGCCGGCCCGCTCGCCGCACGCCTCCCGCTCGCATCTCCGGCGCTGAACGGTCCCTGCGACCCGGGCGGGCTCGGGGCTCGGCGCTCAGCGAAGACAGCACCGGGCGCGGGCGCCACCGCGGGCGGGGGGCGGGGGGCGGGGGGCGGCGCGTGGTCGCGGTCTGCACGCGGGGACGGGGCGGCGCTGCGAGGCTCGGGTGCCGAAGGGCGGCGCGACGGCGCAGCTCGGCACAGCTCGGCGGCGCGGTGGCCGGGGCAGCATGGTGCGCAGGTTCCGCAGGTTCTTGGTCACCGTCCGGATCCGGCGCGCCAGCGGCTCATCTCAAGTGCGGGCTTTCGTGGTGCAGATCCCACGGCGGGCAGGACAGTGCGCAGCTCCCGACGCTCGGGCGGTGGAGGCCCTCCTGCTGATGCTAGTGTGGAGACGTCGCAGAGGGCAGCAACCTTGTCCAAGACCAGGTAGGAAAGGCCCTCAGAAAGCCCCGGGTTCCAGGACACTGGGTGGTTGTATTTGGATTAGTTTTAAGGCACAGATGGATCAGTCACCTTCGTGAAGAGGCGAGGAGGAGGAGGTTACAAGTGGGTGAGGTTAAGGGGTACATCTCCCCCCAGCGGATTGCCACTACTTGAAGAGATGTGAGTTTTGCAATACATAAGTCTAGAGCCTCCTTCACAAACCTCTTCAATCCTGTGTAAGCCTAAGTGGATCCCAGACCCTGTACTTAGAACTTTAGGAACAGTGGCTTTAGAATTGCGTCCGTGAGAGTTGGCTGCTAGACCCCACATACACACACGCACACACCTTTTTTCTGGTCCCCTATTCTGGAGAGAGTAGAGGAGTAAGTTAGAGAGCGCAGAGTGTGGACCCGCATCAGTGTGACTTCCTGGAGTACAAACACTGGTCGAGGGATCACTAACTGCTACAAAGAGCAAACCCTTGCTGTCAGCAAGCAAAGAGAATGGGTTTTCCTGAAGAGTTGAAGTTTCTTGCTTTGAGGCCTCAGTGATTGAAAATGCTCAGAACGTTCCTTTGTGTAGCAGACCATAAAACTACGGTAATGTCCCTGGACCATATTTTAGTCTCCTCAGACCACAATTAACATAATTTATAAATGAGGCCTACTTCTTGATAAATGCTAACTGTGATAGTTTTGTCCTCGTAGGGGATAGGTCTTATCTCAATCAGTGTACTGTCCTATGACCAGGAAAATGGATAAAATCGACTGCTATAATATGCAGAATCTTAATTAGAACTTGGTTGGTAATTCTTAAAAATGATTTCATTGTTGTGACCATCCTTAAGGCATCACAGCCTTCGGAATACATAACTCCTAAAAGCAAAGGCCGGTAGAGGGTGTTTTTTTTTTTTTGTTTTTTTTTTTTTTACTGCATATTTAATTGTCCCCCATACACACACACACACACACACACACACACACACGGAAGATGGGGCCCTGGGCACTCTTACTCAACTATATCCCGAATCCCTTTAAATTTTTCCTTTTTTATATAGAGGCAGGGCTTTCATTAAGTCCCTAAATTGCCCACACTAGGCTTGAATTTTTCTCCTCTTGCCTCAAGCTCTCAGTGTGGAGGAATAAAAGGCCCAGGACACCACAATTTAGTTTAGGTTTTGGTTTTTCTGTTAGCAAAAATGTACAGTTTGTAGGATAAATACACACTGTATTTTTTATTTTTCATATTATAAAATATTTTAATAAATATTTTACAGAGGATCTCATGCTTGGTGCTAGATTTGATTTTTAAATATTCATAAATGTAGTGGAGAATATCCATAATCCCAGCACTTGAGTAACAAGACAGGATAGTTACAAATTCTAGGCCTGCCTTGCTACAGAGCAAATTGAGGGTCAGCCTAGACTATACAGTGAGACCCTGCTTCAAAAACAAAAAACAAGGGTTTTTTTCTTTAATAACCATTTACCCATTTCTGCAAAGTTTAGCCACTGTGATATGGAAGTTTGAATATAGCTATTAATATTATGTTCTATACAAATAGTTGTTTTATTACTCTAGTTAAAAGTACTCTACATAAAATTATTAGATTGCTTCTAGAAATCTGTATTTAAGAAGCAGAAACTTTTAATATACATAAATGCTGTAATTTTCTAATTTAGTAATATAAACATGGTGGCTACTTTATGTTATAGAAAATATTCTTTTATAGTGTACTTGTATAGAATGGAAGATACAAAAATAGATTTGTTGAAAGTATTCATTTCTTGTTATTTAGGTATAAATCAAATTTCAGGAATTAAGTGTAAAGTTTTTTGCAGTATGAGAAAGGCCTAGTTTTCTACAAGTACTTAGTGATAGATTGGACATACAGCTTAGATAGAATAGGATCTATGTCTTGAAAATATGTTCAATTTTCCAACTTCCTTTATTAAATTATATACATAAAGTAAGCAAATGAAGTGTTAATTATAAATGACATGTATATTTAACATTTGTAAACTACATCTATTGCACTAAATTAGGTATCTATGTAGTATATTCATCATATTGAGACTCATAGTATTCCTTTAGAGGGGCAAAGACTTAACAGTAAGGTACAAATTGTGTAATATTAGTACATATGTAAGATATATACCTTAAAAGCTTCTGCAAATACATTTATTATATTTCATTTTTATCTGGCTGGAAGTATGTATAATGAAATTGAACGGGGGAGGTACCTCAGGGCTGTATATCTTCCTGAAGACCTTGGATTCAATGCCCAACAACACATGGACCTTAAACATGTATTTATTCTCTCTCTCTCCCTTCCTCCTTCCCTCCCTCCCTTCCTCTCTCCATTACCAGCTCCATACCTAATTCATAGGTATACATACTTCGATGTGTTTACAAAATACTCTTATTTTCATTATGAAGTTAAATATTCCTTTGTTCATAGCTATTGAGGAATTGATGGGTTTTTACTCTTTTGCAGCATGGAGCACTTTCAAAGTAAATGCTGTGTATTATTCAAAATGTACCGGCCCCAGTGGGTTTTGCTTTCTGAATTACCAATAACGCTTTCAGAAATCAAGATCTCATGCTCTTCTTGCTTCTTTGAATTTTAAAATATCCATTGTCACCCTAAGGTAGGAACAAGAAAAGGTAGGACCCATGACATTCTATTGTCTATGTCCATAATATTTTACAAGTCTACAATTATATGTTAGTTCACATGTAATAAGTATAGTGATAAAAATTCAGCTCTTTTCTTAATATGTAAAGGGATAGAAATATTCTTAAAATACTGTCTCACAGCAAGGGTGAACATGTGGCCTAGTGCTTTCACTCTTTTAAAACATTTATTTTAAAGAAAAGTCAAAATCTCACTTGCAGTGCACATGTATCACTCTTGGCCAAACCAAAACTGAAGCTCCAGACTAAGATACCTGTGCCCTTTAGCTTCACAAAACCCAACCTGCAAAACAGAGCACCAAAACTTATAAAAACAAATTTTGGGGTGCTGTATTTTATAATATAAACTATGTAAACAATGGACATGTTTCATTTTCTAAGCATAAAATTATAATATTGAATATCAACTGTTCTGTAAATTCTTAGTCATACGTAACTAATCACTATTGCTGTCACTGTTTACTGCCTGGCTAACACACTTTTAGAAACACTTCATGGACCAGAGAAGCCATTTTGTAATGCATATCAACTTGTTAAAACCTGTGCTCTTTCTTTCAGCTATGCTCTAGGCATTGTCAGAAAAAAAGATTCTGATAAATATCAATACAAAAATGGCTAAAAGTAATAAAAATGCTGAAAGTTGCCTATAATTAGCAATTGAATTGTATGCAGTGATATTCTGGAGTATGAGACAATCCAGATTTGCAGGATATTTAATAAAGTGTAAAATGACTACATTACATGAAGGTAGATGTTTTCTAAAGCAAAATCCCAAACAGTAGAAAATTCTTGCTTCTTTCTCCCTCTCTACACATGCGTGCGCGTGCGCACACACACACACACACACACACACACACACAGATACATACATGCTCTTTGTGTACTTATAGCAGTTTCCTTGGGACAGAAGGGATCTGTGTAATATTTATTTCCTTTGTTATATGTTTACATTTTACTGTGCTCAGACCTGCACCAGTTATATATAATACACGTTATTTTTTAATTCTTTGACACAATAAGGAGCCTTTCATTGTCCTCTGAACTATTTTCATTAGCATTTGATGGGAAGACAGGGAACAAGCCAAGGGAAAGTGACAAAGCCATCCCGTGTATGAAGGTGTTTTTGAGGTTGGGTATGCATGTGAGTGCTGAGACTTGACCCAAGCGTAGACTGTGCTTTCCAACACACAGTTCCCTTTTTTAAAATAATGATAAAGCAGTAGCCCTGTTTCCAGGACTCTTAGATGTTAGATTTGTGTCGCAACAAGTGCTTGCCCCCAGCCATTCGCCTTGGCGTTGGCCCCACCCTACCCAACAAGTACAAGCGTGTCCTCCGAGGGTCTTTGCTTGGCTCCGGGCCTGGAGGAGCTGGAAATGGGGGGTCAGTTGCTGCTGTGGATCGTGGTTTTGGGTGAGAGCTGGTTGTCCTGGGCTCACAAAGCTCACAGCCACCTTTCCGCTGCAGCACCTTCTGCACCCCAGCCTCCCCAGCCTGGTGCCACACTCGGGGTTCCTAGGTGCCCGCTCATCCTTTTAATTAACAACTTGGCCCACGGATCACCCCACTCGCTCAAGCACCCTTTCCACTTTTGTACTCCACCTGCCCCTGTTTGTGCAGGAAGGATCTGATCCAAATCGCAGCCACTGTAGACGGGAGTGGGGGGTGCAGTGCGGGGTGTCAGTTGTGGTGTGAGACCGGGCATCCGGGAGGAGGGAAGGAGAGAGGAGCCCCGGAGCCCCAGGGCGGCTAGAGCACTCAGAAGGGGGAAGGCATCTCGAGACCACCCCTGGAGCTGTGGTCAGGCTAGGCCTTTCTCCTCGGACGGAGTGGCAGGAGGGGAAACTGTGCGGATAATCATGACCAGGCAATGTCTCCTCTCGGTCGGAGGCCAGCCAGATCCTCTTTTCTGTTTTCAGGGTGCAAGGTGATGTACAGACCAATCCCTAATGTTTTTCCAGTGGTAATGTCTCTAACAGTTTTCTTTTCATGCTGCTAATCCCTCAATTTAAAATACCCAACTGAAATCACTGATTAGAATTATTTAAAAAAAAAAAAAAAAAGCCTAGTAAAAAGGAATGGAGATGTAGCTCTATGTAAAGGGTCTGGGTTCAATCCCCAGTGCTAGAAAAAACATTAAGGTCCACCTCGGTGACAGCAAGACAACCAAGGGAAAAGATCTGAGGACTGTTTTTTCATTAGAAAAAAAAAAAAAAAAAAAGATGCTATTAGAGGGGCTGACTCTTCTTAGAACATATACAACCAATCTGGGATCTCAGCAGATTTGCCATGTCCTACTGCACCCTACTTCAGTGTGAATTCAGCAAGCCCCAGTGCATTTACAGCTGTTGAAGTTACCAAATGACAGTAGCATAGTTTCTCCCTCACATTAACACAATGTGTAAGAGATGGCAATATACCCTGGGAGATTAAACAAACTTTGTGTGCATGTGTGTGTGCGCGCGTGCGTGCGTGCGTGCGTGCGTGCCTGCGTGCGTGTGTGTGTGTGTGTGTGTGTGTGATAGAAGATGTTGCTGGGGATTGAACATGGAGGGCCTTTACGCAGAGCTAGACACTCAGATTCCCCAACCCAGTCTCTTAGGATCCTCCGGCCTCTAACGCCTGCAGTACTTAGATTACAAGCCTGAGCCACCACACCCAAGCAGTTTTCTTCAAAGAAGGGAGGATTGAAGAAAGTCTCAGTATTTTCGTACCTCTTAATACAGTCCTTTATTTCATGAGCCCTTGCACACTGAACTATCTAATCAGATGAAAGTAATAAAAGGTCAAAAAATTAAAACCGTTAGCTACAGGATTTAAGTTTACAAAGCATCACATCTCCCTTTTTTTAGAAAGTATGTTTATTTTTTATAGGTAGCATACCGACTTTGCTCATAAAAACCTAAACACTATGAGAAATGATTTTTAAACTCTTCATTTAGCTCTGAGCTTTCTGCTTTACCCTCAAAATAAAGTCTCACAAATATTTAAATTATTGAAAACTCAGTAGGATATTTATTTTTAGTTCTGAGAATTAAACCCAGGGCTTATGCTGGGCAACTTTTGCCACTGAGCTATTCACCTGCATCCTGCACTTAGAATTTTTTAAGAGAAAAAAACTTTGGAGAGGTGCAGAACTATGTGTACTCAGACAGATAATCTCTTAAGCAAATTGAAATGAGTGCAGTTGTACAGAGAAATATAAAATGCCTTTACTTTCATAATTAAAATAGGCAAGTAACAGACAGGAGTCAAAACACGTACTGTGAAAGTTAAAAGCAGTCTCATCACTTTGGCAGCTATTAAAATACACATTTCTAGGGCTCACAGAAAATCTAGTGCAGTAGATCTGTGGTGAGTTACAAGAATCTACATTTTGAATGAACACATGAAGGAACTTGTATCATAAGTGGCCCTGGGGCACAATTTAAAAAATATACCCAACTTATTGCTTTTTAAGGTAGAAATATATTGCTGATTTATTCCTTAATAGAAGCCTAGGCTGTTTATAAAATTTCAAATTTTACAGTCTGTGAGTCACACTTAGGGTCTCAGGAAGGAGACTGAGTGATCAAAGAAGGAATTATTTTACCAAAGGAGAAGACACTCTTTATTATTAAATGCTCCATTTAAATTGGAAAAAAAATATTTCTTAAGTGCCAGATTTCTTACATTCAGAACTTATTTGGGGGGAAAGGACTGAAAAGGAAATATGATATTTTAAAGCTCATGACACCAAGAGAACATTTCTATAGAGGATATATGCCATATTTTTGTAATTTGGAGAATATATGCCTTATATTTTGTAATACTGTGTCTATTACCTATATTTACATAAAATGAATTAATATATCTTTATATACAGTAATAATTTATATATTTTATTATCTAAAACAGAATGGCAGTAAACATGACACCCTAAAATGATATTAAAAGAGCAAAAAACAAAATAGCAGTGTTTAACTGGCTTTAAATTCTGTTTATTTTTTAACCCAAAGTACAGCAGCAAAATGTAACCATAGCAAAATAAAGTACTTACAGTAAAAATGATGGGTCTTTGTGTCTTTCTAAATGCTGTAGTTTTGTGGTGATAATGAGGAAGTACTGATGAATAGCTTCACCTAAAGAATCATGGACAGCTTTAAAGAAATAAGATACAGTGTGTCCCAAGTTACAATCACAACTTTCTGCTTTCAGGCTCCTGGATACCTAGTGTTACACAGGTGACTTTCTAATGTATTTGGGGAAAATCTTACATTTTGCTTTCTTTTCTGGAGGCCACCATTTTCTTGCTTTTGTTCTCTCTAGCTGCCAGATGTCTGACTCAGCAGTTGTATAACTCTCACCCATTTTAAAGAAACAGCAGCTACCTATAAAGAGCAGGCTGTCCTCTATTGAAAAATCTTTCTCACTCTGTAGAGAAAGTATAGTATTTTAATTTTGAAATGTTTGAGTGCTTACACAACATGTGACACTTTGAATTTTTCTCCATGCTATTCACATGTTGAATATTTGAAGCTGAATATACTTATATAACATACAGGGCTTTTTTTTTTTTAAAAACTCATTGAAACTTTGCTCCAGAAAATATATGGTGAAATTCTCTTTTACCACAAAAATAATTGAGTTTAATAGTCACAGAAGGCTTCAATTGTATTATCTCATATAATTATTAGAGTAACTTTGTTGTCAATAATTTGTTTCCTTGTTTCATGTCTGGAAATAGGTTGCATAGCCTGAGGAATGTAGCTAATCATTTGCGTACCTTCAAGTTTGATTGCTTCCACAGATAGAGACTCACACACTTGCTTACACACACACAGTCTCAGTTCTGTTTCTCATGGTTAATTTTCCTTCTCTAAATTTTTATCTACCTTGGGCCTCTGTTGAACTCACTATGAACCACATATGTCTCAGCAAATATTTACTGACCCAATGAGTGAAAAAGTTAGAAGAATAAATCAATATAAAAATAAGTGAAGTTCTTATGGCCCCTAAAAGTCACTGAATCTCATAAAATTGAAAACTCCCATAAAATACCTATTGCTACCTTGACTTAACTGCAGTAAGTGAGAAATCCATGTACAGGACAGGAGCCATTTGAAGCATGTGGGAGAAAGATCATTTTTGTGTTGTTCACATTAACCTATGATCAGATTCCATTTCCTGTATCTATTGTGGTTTTAGGGCTTAGCATGAAAAACATTAAGCACATTAATTTTCTCATCTGTGAACCTGAAAAAATAATCTACAATATTTGTATAATAAGAACTAGGTAATGTATATAAAAACTCATTGTAAATTTTCAAGTAGCAACTTGTCAGTTATTATTGATACTTAAACATAAAATGCTTAACACCATGCCCTTGAGAAAGTACATTATTTTATTGTAAACATCTCCATCATTGAATTTAATTATCCAGAGCAACTCAAAATTCCTGAACTCCTTTTTAAAGAATGTACATATTATAATAAAAATAAGTGAATTTGTTCAAATCCTTAGTACATTCCAAGGTGTCACATAAAATTAGGATAAATTTTCTACTTTTTATTCTTATTTCTTTCAACATGGTTGTCCCATGAGGAGTTTTGGTCAGAACAATTTATTTTTTTAAATTTTTTTTTAAATTTTTATTATTTTTTTCTTGTTTCAGAGCTTTTGTTTGTTTGTTTATTTATTTATTTTTCTGGCCAGCTCAGCCTGCCCTGAGGGCAGGGCTGGTGCAGCATGTGGTGCCGGGATCGAACTGCGGTCCCTGCAGCTGCCTAAGCTTTCCTAAGCAGGCGCTTTAGACCACTGAGCCATCCTTCTGGGCCCCTTGGTCAGAACAATTAAAAAATTTTTTTTTCAGTGTTAAAAAGTGTTGTAGAGCCGGGCGTGGTGGCTCATGCCTGTTATCCCAGCACTCGGGAGGCTGAGGTAGGAGGATTGGTGCGAGTTCGAGACCAGCCTGGGCTACAAAAGTGAGCTCAAGGCCAGCCTCAACTGCATAGCGAGACCCTGTCTCAAAAAGACCAAAAAAAAAGTGTTGTATGTTGAAAGACGACAAATATTAAGACTGTAAAAATGTTTAGAAGTAACCTTCAGGGGCTGGGGAGATAGCTCAGTAGAATAAGCATTTGCCTGGCAAGCGCAAGGGTCTGAGTTCAATCCCTGGTTCCACACACACAAAAAAAGGTAACCTTCATAAATTTTTAAAACTAATTTAAAAATTATAATTTGAAGAAATTATTTAGAAATAAGCTACCAAAGAGCAAAATACAATAAATATTGTATTTTATTGTACCCTGTATTTAGTAATTAAGAGGTCGATATTTAATACAAAACAAAAAACAATTCTACCCCATCAAGGAAGAAAAAGACTGGTAGTTGGGAATAAAAGTTTTCAGAAGTCAAGCTTTGCAATTCTTCAGCTGTATTTAGTTTCTTCCTCATACTTTCCCCTTGAATAACACCACAAAGAGTGATGGCAGGTGGCAAATAATGCAGAAGAAACAGTGAATATGCTGACACACTGGAATGGCACAATGGAATGATATTATTCCATGATTTAATGAGTTGGGGGAGTTGTGTTTGGTAAAAGTATTTTTTGTCACAACACAGGCAACTGTCTTGCAAAGGCACTCTGTTTTCAAAGGATTAGATGCAAAAAAAGAATTAATCACACCTTTAGGAAGGAGGATTTTTGTTGTTGTTGTTGTTGTTGAACCCATAGACACTGACCAAAATCTACAGTAGTAAATGAAAAAGTACCCCAGAAGAAATTGACTTTCATGGCCCAAATAAACAACATAGTAGTGAATGTCATACATATTCTCAGAGTAATAGTTTTATTTGTTGAGAGCCTACTATGTGCCTAGCTTTTTGTGCAAGTGATACTCACGAGCTCAATTATCTTCAGGATTCTGGTCACAAGCCTGACTGGATGAGGACCAAATCAAATTTCCTCACTAGGTCAACATTGAATCTAATGATTAAATTGGATTTGGTTCTCAACAAACTCAGTTTGTGACCAGAATGGCAGAAATAATCAACTATGTGATATTCCTAATCCCACACAATAACCTTTTGAAATATGTTTTCTTTTCCTCAGTGAGGTGAGCAAAAGAAAGTTTACATAATTTATTTAAGCCGACAGAGGCAGAGTGTGGGCCAGTTCTGCGTTCTTTCTGACAGAAATTGGCCCATCACTGAGCACTGTATTTGTATTCCCTGCACAAATATTATGAAGGATATGACTGGCAATTCCTACACCTCTATCCAAGTCAAAGTAAGTAACTGTGGCTATAGAAAGAATAAGGCAAAGGTTGAGGGGAGAATATATAGAGAGGAAATATCTCCAAAATCTGAACTCATGAACTGAGAATCTGAACTAATGAAAATATTCATTAACTGGGTAATCATGATAATGTATCATCCCTTTCATTTTTGCTAGCTATAAATCAAATATTTCTTTTTCAAAAGTTGTTTGCAACACGTCAAGAGTCTTATCTAGGTCTGGGACATATAATATTTCCATAGCATGCCTTGTCCTAGGTTTGGTTCCCAGCATCACCAGAGAGAAACACAGAAACAGAGACAGAGACAGAGGGGGGAGGGAGAGGGAGAAAGGGTGGATCATATAACTTTGAAAAATCAATATTATTCATGAAACAGACATAGACATATATTAGTTGACAATAGGAAGATTAATAGCAAAACTAGAATTTTCAGTACAATAAAGTGTAGTTGTTAAGATGAGTTTAAGTGCAATATTTATGGAAAAGTGTAAGAAATGCTCTAGTAAATGAGAGGAAAACTTTCAAAATCCTATCATGTGTACAAGGTAAAGACTGGAAAAGTCCAGGAGGGAATTACTTCAAAACATTAATAGTTGCTGCTTTGGTGGGCTGTAATATTTCATTTTCTTTAGCTCATTTTTCAGACTTTTTTGCGTATGTGAATGATAGGCAGGAGAAAAATCATTCAAAAATGGAAAGGCTGTATTAAGTGATTTTTGACCTGGAGTCAGGTTTTGATCATGGACTACTGCTCAAGAATATCAGGGAAGTATAATATTATGTTCCCATGATATTGGAGACCCTGTCACTTGCTTCAGGTTTTGCAACCTGTTTTAGGGCAAAATTCTCAAAGAAAAGAAAACATGACTGACTTTTCCTCAAAATTATCTTGGTAAGCTAATGATAGGTACTACAGATGCTAAAACATACCAACTCATTGGAAACTGAGGTTAAAAAATTGTAACATATCTGTAATTATGCATTATGTTATAATACATTAAGGCATTTTTACTTTTGCATTCTTTACTATGGTAATGCTGGAGCAGGGAGAGAAAGTTTATAATAAATCTGAATAATCGAGAGTATAGAGTTCATAAGAGTGCCTTACTCCTAACAAACAATAATTATCTCAACATTTGTGGTACACTGAATTTAATTAAATAGAGAATACTAGAAGCAAGAAGAAAGCATCTTCCATCTTGAAACTTCTGGAGATCTCTTGGAAACAGATATACTATCTTTCCTTAACAAATATATTTGGTCTTATATAACCTGTCTGCTCTACTTTTTGAGATATCTCTTCTTGCCCTAAATTTAACTTTCCTCCCTCTGGATAATAAGTAAATTCTTTACAACTTTGTAAGTAAGAAATTGCATCTTACTTATACCTCGGATTCATTGAACCTTCAGAATTCTCACGGACACCCTAAGGGACATTTTTTTTTTTCATATAATCAAACAGCAACCTCTTAAGGTACATTTATAATGCCCACATATAAGTGATGATATTTAGACTAAAAAACAAAAGTGACACTTGTTCAAGGTCACAAACTAAATGAGAGAACTTGGCCTGGGATGTCATATCCTTGTATTACTGTTTTCCTAAATTAAGGAGTGTATAGAATTATTCTCCCATCTCTTTTATTTTTGAACAGTTCTGTAGTGCATTCAGTATTTTATCTGAGCTCCCATCAGGACAGGCTTTACACAGTTACAACTAGAAGCTCCATCGCAGTGTATTCTTTGCTCAACTAGTCATTTCCTGAGTAATTCTCATTATGCACCCTTTCCAGACACTAAAGCACATTAGTTTTTCTGAGTAGCACAAGTTTGAAGAATCACAGAATATGTAACAGAAGTCTTCTCTTACTCTTTTAATATAGGTTGCCCTGGAAATCCGTTCTAATTGAAGATCTCTCAAGAAAAGCAAATACAGTGAACTCACAGTTATTACCAATACACACTGCTAAGACATTTCACTCTTTATAGCCACAACTTTATTTTATTTTAATTTATTTTAGGTACTGGGGATTGAATTCAAGTGCTTGGTAGGCAGGCAGGCACATAAGCCTTTGAGCTAATTCCCCAGCCCATATATCCACAACTTTAAACAAGTGCATAACATACAGTACCTTCTGAGTTATTCTCATTCATGTTATGAGTGAGAATACTGAGAAAGGCAATTATTTGTCTACTTAATTTATTCTGCTTATTTAATTCATTAGAATAGCCAGTATATAAGGGGCCCGGCGGAATGGCTCAGTGGTCTAAAGTGCCTGCTTGGGCGGCTTCAGGGACCGCGGTTCGATCCCCGGCACCACATGCTGTGCCAGCCCTGCCCTCGGGATGGGCTGAGTCAGCCATAAAAATGAGTGAATAAGGTTCTGTAACAAGAAAAAATAAAATAAAATAAAAAATTAAAAAAAAAAAAAAGAATAGCCAGTATATGTATAATTCAATGTAATACACACTATTCAAACAAATTTCACTATGCGAAGTCTTACAACAATCTAACATTCAAAGTGGAAAGATATATATATGCTTTTAAAACCAGCATTTATGTGTATTATTTTACTTAACATACTAATCTCATGAGATATAAGCAATAGAACAAGGGAGAGCCCATCTTAAAGGTTATGGATAATATAGTCCATAAGATTTACAATTAATAAGCAGTTCATTTGTTGTATAGGACTTTTTTCTGACCCAGAGCTATTTCTGTGACTTCTTTTTTTCCTAATAAAATTACCTTACTTAACATGAGGAGCTTGCATTTCACACCTTGCCAGTTTTTCTGCTTTGGTGTTGGTGATTAAACCCAAGGCCTTTTCATAGAGCTACATGTCCATCTCTTTAAAAAATATTTTTTAAGACAGGGCCTGGTTGTGTTGTTTAAATTGCCAGGCTGGCCTCAAACTTGTGGTCCTGCATCTCAGCCTGCCAGGCAAGCACTACCATGCTGATTTTACCTTGAAAACTTTGCAAAGTCTTGTCAGATTTAAAAGCTTTCAGCATAGATACCCTTCTGTACTTTTTATGTGTGTCTCAAGTAGCTGTCTCTGTTTTTTGTTGAATTACTATTCACACACCTAGTATTGCTGTTCATTGGTTCTTTTTTTTCTTTTTGGTCTGTATTTAGGACAGGGTCTACAGGTCTCACTACGTAGATCAGATTTCTAGTCTCAATCAGTGTCTCAGTAGGCCCTTGAGGCTGGGCACACTAGGCTAGGCACACCAGAAATCATAACCCCAGCCTCTGCTCTCTGCCTAAGCAGGCACTTTAGTGCACTGAGCTATCAGGCTAGTCCTTATTCACTGGTTCTTAAGATGTGTATAGTAGCACCTCTACAAGACTATCTTCAGTTTCAGTAGTCAGGTGTCCCTGGGCTAGGTGCCCCTATCTGATAGAACTGGCTTGTGAGCTCTATGTCAGCCCATGCATCTTTCCTCAAAAGACATTTCCAAACCTTCATCATTTTCTCCTGACCTACCATCTTATCCTCATTGCAAGCAAGCCACCCTCTTTAATTATACAAAATGAGGGCCAGCGGTTTAGCTCTGCGGAGTAAGCGCTTGCTTAGGGAAGCACAACGGCCAGGGTTTGGTCCCTGACAACGCTTGCCGCGCTGGCCGAGATCTTGGGCATGCCAAGCAAGCGATGGAGTCCCGGTGTGGTGGCGCACGCCTGTAATCCCAGCACTTGGGAGGCAGAAAACAGGAGGATCGGTTTGAGTCAGAGCTGCATAGTAAGACTGCGCGCGCGCGCGCGCACGCGCGCGCGCGCGCACACACACACACATTACTGAAAGATGTATCTCATCTGCCTCCATTTGCTAACATTGTCTCCCTCCTATCACCCTGTGCTTTCTTTTGCTCTTAAATGAGACACAAGTGATGTCTCATTTAATCCCTGTAACAACTGAGATAAGTACTATTAATTATCTCAATCATCCAAGTAAGAAAATGAGGCCCAGGTGTGTTAAGTGGGTGCTCAAAGTTAGAAATAAATAACTAGAAAATTCTGAGCTCACGTTGCAAGCCAAACCTAAAGTCCATTCTTTTAATTTACCTGGGCTCCATGCTTTAATCTTACCTTTAAGCATGTTGAATGATTAGCAAATGGTACTTGTTTGCTCTTAAACAGAATAGAAACGTGCTTAAATTTGATAGCATTGCCTTTCAAAACTTTAAAGGCTATATATACCTTAAAAAGGCCATGATATTCTCAGAAAAGAAAAAAATAACATGAGCATCATAACAATAACAAACTTTAGAATTTATGAACCTATGGGATATATTAAGATCCCACTTTGAAAACTGAGGGAGGCATGATCATTACCAGGACCCTGGCTGCTATGTTTTAGTTCCTCTGAACTGTTGGCCGGTAGACAGGATCTGAGATGGATGAATACATTGGGAGTGTGATAAATTTCAAAAAGTAGAAAAAAAACTCACTCTGTTTTTAGTTAGGATTTATAATAAATTAGTCAATCAAAGTAACATATCCAAAGATGTTACAGCTTGGTTTAAGTATTGGCAATTGAAGCCAAGGCCTATCACATGCTAAGCAAGTGCTCTACATCTGCATTACATCTCCAACCATTTTTATTTTTTATAGGACCTTGTTCATTTGCCCAGGCTCATCTCATTTATACAATGCATACCAACTGCATTTTTATATTGTTCCATCTTCCATTTCCTTCCTTCAACAGTGGCCTGACACCCTGTACCACAGCTGACAGAATTCTTAATGCAGGAATCAATAGCTGACTTGAACAATCCCTGAATTCTTAAAAGTTTTATTCAGATATTAATGCACAACTGAATACACATTTTTTAAAAAAAAATTATACACATCCTCTTTTGAGGAATATTCTTTTACAGATCTTTGAAGATGTTTGCTCTTTCTACTTGCCTAAAAGTTAAGAAACATTACAGTACAGCAAAGGAAGCTAATTTTGATCTTGTTCTAACGTAGACATATCAATAACAGGAAATTTTTTCCCTCTGTACCCTCATTACAACCACTATTTCCTCCTCTTTCGTCATAAAATGTGTCAAGCTAAATTAAAATAATTTTATATTCTTTATCCTCAGTTTGAATTCTCCACACCATTACCACCAGATAACTGAGAAATGGAGGAAAATACAGATGTCCTAGTAATGGACTGTGGGTTTTTATAAGATTTGCCATCTCCTAAGCATTCAACTCCTAAGTTGACATCACTTAAAACTGCATGTTCTTCTGACAGAAAAGCTAGCTACAAGGCACTATGTGTGGTTGTACAAGAGAAGTTAACCAGGGATTTAAACATAGTTTAAACAGAGCTGAGCTATCTATCCAGTAGGCAGATGAAGCACATATATAAAGCAACAGCAGTCTGAGCAGTCTAACTTTTAAAAGTAATTTTTAAAAGCACACATGTAATCAAGAAATTCTAACCCTATGCTCCCTTTGGTTTGTTTTACTCTTGATTTTATTTTACATAATATTATACCCAATGGGGCGGGGCAGGATGGCTCAGTGGTCTAAAGCGCCTGCTTAGGAAAGTTTGGGTGGTTGCTGGGACTGCGGTTGGATCCCCGGCACCACAGGCTGCACCAGCCCTGCCCTCAGGGCAGGCTGAGCCAACCATAAAAATAAATAAATAAACAAAAGTTCTGAAACAAGAAAAAAAATTTTTTAAAAATAATTCAAAAAAAATAATATTATACCCGAGTATGGTGCAGGACGCCCATTATTTTCTCAATTACTACGTCTTCTTTACCTCTCCTTTTAAAGAATTTGGACAACTCCACACAAAGCCCTTTTTTTTGGTGTTTTGCGAGATTACAGATGAATCCTTTTAAATAATAATTCAATAGCTAGCAGATATTTCCTTACGATGTGTGCCACTGTCTTTAATAGTCATATCAATTCATTATGTATATCAATTTATTTAAAGGCACAATAATTCCATAAAGTGCAGGGAGCTGGAGAGAGGACCCTTGAGCGGCCCACTTCCGAATCCCGGGCGGACTCTGCAGATGACAGAGCTGTTAGCCTAGTGGTTCCCTGCCGCGCTCTCCTTTTTGCTTAGGGGCAGGATTCTTACCCAAGCGTGTTAAACAGACTTCATTTGAGGAGCCAGTTCTCATACCAGGAATTGCACATATCTGCTGAGAAAACCCTCCCCCAGATATCCGTTTTACATGGGCGGGAGGAGGGCAAGCGGGCAGGCAGACAGACAACCCAAAGCTAGTTCTCTGAGCGCGAGTCTCAGCATGCACTTCGCCCGCCAAAGTTGCAGGTGGAGAGGAAGGGGAATGTGTCATTTGAAACAAGGACAGTCTCCCAGCCCTGTATGGCATGATGCTTGTCCTGGGGGACGCTTCAGCCTTTGGCATTTCTGTGCATTCAGAGAGTGACTAAGCTTTGCCTAGGACTTGCGTATTCTGGGTTGGCAGCCAAGAATTGCGCTTAGCTTTCTAATGGTAGGGCATGGCACGTGGAAGGAAAGAAACGGGTGGTGGGGAGGAGCACTGCCCGGCGGGGTGCTGGAGCTTAGGGACTTTCTGGGGCGCCAGACCTGGCGGACCTGAGCGGCGGACGGTTTCTCTTGGGGCGCAGGTGGGGAGGAAACCGGGCTGGCCAGGGCCGGCTACGAGCCCGGGTTGCCAATGTGGTCTGGTGCTCTGCGCGAGTGGCGCCTCCTGCTGTGGACAGAGCCAGGCTCCATTGAAACAAGGCTGTGACCCGCGTGCGCGCTGGGGACTGGAGGGGGAGGGGAAGGCGGGCGGGGAGAGAGGCGGAGGGGAGGGGGGTCGGATCAGGCGCTCCCAGAACCCTGAAGGCTGAACCGGGAGCAATATGGACATGGCGGGAGAAAAGCTGGCCAAGGCCGCGGCTGGGGGCAGGGCCCAGGAGGTGCGGGAGCTGCTGGAGGCGGGGGCGTCGCCTAACGCCCCGAACCGTTTCGGCAGGACCCCGATTCAGGTAGGAAAGCTGGACTGCCAGGGCGGAGGACTGCTTCCGACTCCGTGGGCCAGGCTGGCGGAGTAATCGGAACCAAGTTGCTCTTCCATTCCACGAAAAGGCACCCTTTCCTGGGTGTCTTCAGGCTCGGCGACCTCCCCGCGGCTCCGAAGCCCAGGGAGCTAGGAGCCGAGCTGCGGCTCCTGACGCAGTGCAGACAGGGGGTCGCTCACGCCGGAGGCCGCTCTTCACCGAGTTTTAACTGCGTTGCAAAAATGATTTGCTGGGACTACTTTCCTGTATTCACAGTGCCTGAGTAGATGGAATTTATCTTCCTTGCAAATGGAGATTTTCGTTAGAAATCTACTACATTGTATTTTGGCTTAGATATCTACTAAAATTATTCGGAAGCAACTACATTTATTTTATCATAACCCAAGTAGGAAATCGAATGCCTGTTGTAGGAACTTAACATTAAAGACAATCATGAAGAAAACCATTAATGTTATCTCAGTTATGACTTTGATGCCACATCATATTCTTGATATTTTACTTGTTTGGTATAAATAATTTAGCTGTGATAGAGTTTTCAATCCCTTGTTGAAAAATGTCTTTTCTTTCTTCTACATTCCAGTTGGGTGTGAGAGACTACTAGAATTTAGAGAGTTTTTCCTCCATTAACTTCCTGCTTTATAAGATGAAAAGAACAAAACGAATTCTCGGCAGTTACCTCTCAAGTTTTATTCCCAGGGGTGCTCACTAGTTCTGATTCTAAAAAAGAAAATTCATATTAAACAAATCCACATTACAAAAACTCCCCATAACTAGACAAAGGAAAATAACTTCTTGAAATGTCGCAAACTGCACGAGTGACTTTCTTTCCTGAAACTTATACATCAGTAAATTTTACCAACTTTAAAGTGCAGATATGGCAGTGTTTTAAAACTCATGATTATTTGACAGTTGAAGTGGAGAGATACATTGAAGCTTGAAAGGTTAGGTGGCTATGAGTTCATTAAAAATATTACATGCATGGGTCATAATTTAACATCCCTAAAATTTTCTCAGCATCTTGGAGTTTGGCTTGGAGTCCTAGAACGTAACAAAAGAGACATTGTTTAATTAAATGCAAAAAAATGAACACAAAATTAGATTATTAGCTTTGGCAGTGATTTAGAAAAGGAAAAGAATAACTTTTATTTAGATCTCTAATCAAACATGTTTAATACAGAAATACTAAATGTATAGAAAAATGAAAATATAAAGTTCAAAATAACTTATTAAATTGATTTGAACATCCTCTATTCATTTTTTATGATTGTTATTATTTAAATATGCATTATTTTCTTCACCTTTTTCACAGCGTAAAGTAAGTGAAAAACATCTCAGGCCAGTGTAGTGATCAGGATGGAGGGCTTCACCACAAGCAAAGAACAGTGGACCACAATATTTTTTTTTTCCTATCTATAACTATAACGTAGTTCACTTTATTTTCTCCTCCTCCTCCTCCTTTTGAAAAGTAGTTTCACTTTCTTCAGGGCAGAATTCAACAGCCATAGTATAATTTATTAGTTTCCTGACTTAGGAAAATTAAGTAATTCCTTTAGTTGGCACAAAATGTCACTAAAAACAAGTAATTCCTCTTTAGACAGTCACCATCCCTGAGCTAATATAGCCAAACAGTGGTAAAAGGAATCCGCTACCACCGTCACCCAGCAGACAGCACTCACAATGCAAGCATGCAGTGATTGCAGGCACCATCTAAACAGACCTCTTTGGGAGTGGTTTTATTTCACAGATGATATAGAAATTAAGAGTTGAATATTTTCTGCTTGACGAGCTCTCAGATCATAAATTTAGGAAGTGTTCTGGTTTCCTGTTGCTATCAAAAATGTAGTGGATGCAACATACATACAAAATTATCACTCTGTAGCTCAAAAGTCTGAGTCCACATTTCCCAAAGAAATGAAGCTAGTTATAGCTTTTGGAGATTAGCACATTAACATCCTTGGTGGAGCATTATGACTTGGGAGACATCATTAAGTCTGGAGCAAGAAGAAAATTTAGGGCTGTCTGGAAAAGCCTTCTCATTTTGTATTGAAATAAACTGAAGTTCAACATTCTAGTAAGAAAAAGGGTAACAAAGTTTTGTGGCATTTAATGTTTAATACATTTTAACAGTTACATGTCTTGAATTTTACAACAGTAAACTATACAAAATATCTGAGCCAACATAATTTCAACTCAAAATGAGGATAACTACAGGAAATTGGTTTGTGGTAAAAGCCAGTTTATTGTATATCCCTTTGCCTTTGTATGTGTCTCTGCTTAGCTAATACAGTGGAACTGAGCATGCAGGAGAAATGGAACGGGAGGGTGAACTAGAAGGGTTGGCGGTACTGGATGCAAATAAGGGTATTTAGACATCCGGGACTTGTAAGGTTGTCTGCAGCAAGGCGTGGCTGGATGAGAGGTAAAACTTCATAAATAGTTTCTTTGTATCCATCCAGCCAAGCGCTGACTACTCTGCACCCTCTGGCAGGTCATGATGATGGGCAGCGCCCGAGTAGCCAGGCTGCTGCTGCTCCACGGAGCGGACCCCAACTGCATTGACCCGGTCACCCTCGCACGACCAGTGCATGATGCAGCACGAGAAGGCTTCTTGGATACCCTGGTGGCATTGCACCAAGCTGGGGCCCGGCTGGACGTGCGTGACGCCTGGGGCCGCTTGCCTGTGGACTTGGCGGAGGAGCAGGGCCACCTCGATGTCGCTCAGTATCTGCGCAACGTCCCAGGGGATGTGTGAGCAACAGCTGTGCCCATGCAGCTGCCCTACAAGCTCATCAGGTGAGGAGCGTTGACTCGGGGATTCGAATCTGGGGAATTCTGAAGCCCAGCTGAACTTTGGATGGGAGAGTTGAAGCTGGAGAGGAGGGTCTCTAGGTTCACTTCACCTCAGTCAACTCTGGGGTTTGCTTCAGCAAGGCAGCAGAGATGAAGTGTGACTGAAATACATGGCAAGTGTTTACATACAAAATCATTACAGTAAAAGACATACCGCTGTGTTAATTCCCCTCAGAACACTCTACTGCACATTGAACACATTTATTTCCTCTTATATTTGCCAGTTTCTCTAGCAATTCTAGAAATCCTCTTACACAATTATCTTTACAAGATATGGTAAAAAAAAAAAAAGTACCACCCAATAAAAAGGTAGACACTTTAAAATATTATAGTCGGGGGCCCGGCAGGATGGCTCAGTGGTCTAAAGTGCCTGCTTAGGAAAGCTTAGGTGGCTGCAGGGACGGCGGTTCTATCCCCTGCACCATATGCTGTGCCAGCCCTGCCCTCAGGGTAGGCTGAGCTGGCCATAAAAACAAACAAACAAACAAACAAAAGTTCTGAAACAATAAATAAATAAATAAATAAATAAATAATATTATAGTATGCCCTCATTCACCTTATTCACCTTTTCTGGCTCACCCTCCAAGTCAAAATAACCACAAAAGATAAATGTCTTAAATCACTAAGGTAAATAGCCAAAACTGTGCAACTTAAGGACACTTACGAAAGAGTGACTGCTTCAGAAAGTGGTGAGAATGATGGGATGTCTGTGTTCCAAGCAAGAAAGTATATTTTGAGTTGAATTAATGTCTTTCATTGTAGTATAAATTTTTACTTTTACTTTTATTTTTATTGCTATTTTGGTGGTACCAAGGATCAAACACAGGACCTTGCATTTGCCAGGCAAGCACTTATTCCATTGAATTATCTCTCCAGCCATTGTAGGATAAATTTTTAAGCTTAAAAATGTACTGGTGTTCTATGATACAGATGTATAACCTGAAGATCTAGCACATATGAAAGTCCACCCCATAAATCCTATTGCCACTGAGCACACAAACAACCCAACCTCCCATATCTCCAGGGCCTGAAGGACTTGCCTTGGAGCCTAGGAACAGGAGGTTCAGTAATCCTCTTTGCTCCACTACACCAGCTGGTCAGTGGCACTTTCGTTCAGCCTTATTTACATATCTATGTGGTTGGGTCAGTCCCACAATTTCCACTCCCTGTGTGCCTTGCTATCTGAGCTCTTCTGTACTACTCTAGGACCTTCTGCCTTAAGCGGTAGAGTTTCCTATTTCATCTCTGGTGATTTTTAAAGCATACCTGCAATGGACACAAAGGTTCTTTCTTTCCATTGTCTTTCTGTTCACCTTCAGCCACCACAAAGGCCATCCTCCTTCTGGTCCTCATCTTCTTCCCCCATTCTTACACCTCTCTGCATAAGTACCAATTTTATTCTGATTTTTTTCTGGAAGGAAAATATATATAAAGCAATAGATGAGGATAATATGAATTTTTTTCTTTTTGGGGGGTCAGGATGGGGCGGTAGGGATAGAATTCAGCATCTTGCTCCTATTAGGCAGGCATTTAACCCACTGAGCTATCTCCTACCCCCTATATGAATATTTAAGGTAAGCTTTAATTTGAAAGATCCTGAAATCTGCCTATTTTTGCCTGAGAACTGGGGCACAGTGAGCCATGAGGATAGGGCAGAGAACTTAGCTCAAGTTCTTTGGTTGGATGGAAGATGCCCTGAACACAGAATGCAAAGCAGGGGAACAAGATATGCATTTCTCCACCTGTAGGTTCATAGGCAAGGAGCTCAGTTAGAAAGGGGAGGAGCAAAGGCCACAAAGCAGGCTGTGGGATTGGGTCAGGTGCATAAACTTAGTGATCCTTAGTAAACAAGCCTAAGACCCACAACCAGAAACTTTATCTTTTCTTCTTCCCTTCCTTCCTCTTTACCTCACTGTTTTTCCTTTTTCTTTCCATCCCTCCATCTCTTACTCCCTTTTCTCCTTCCTGGTTTTCCTACCTATTGTCTCTAACTATAGTTATAATACCATTGGGGCTTGGATTTGGGGTTCCCTATGGATATAAAATTCTTCCCATGATCAAGTCTCTTATAACAAAGGAGCATAATATTTGCATCATTCTTATTTTGTGCTCTTGGGATGGAATTCAGTGCTCCACAGTGCTGAACAAGCCCTCTACCACTGAGGTATAGCTCCATCCCTCCTCCCAAAGCCCCTAAGGATTGAATCTTGGCCCTTTGCACTGAGCAGCTGGTATACTTTTTTTTTTTTTTTTTTTTTTTTTTTTTTTACAGCAGGATGGATCCCATTCAATGTGTTATTAAGTAACATAGAAAGTTATGGAGAGCATAGAGCAATGAAACTGCTTAATGCTGGAAGGTAAAAGATAATAATTATTCATCAAATTATTCCAGAACTTTTCAATATAGATCACTCCACATCTACTTCTCCAACTTTTTTTTATTATTATTTTTTTATTCTTGTCTCAGAACCCTTGTTTGTTTATTCACTCTTTTTTTTTTTTTTTTTTTTTGCCACCTCAGCCCCCCCCAAGGTCAGGGCTGGTGCAGCATGTGGTGCCGGGGATCGAACCGCAGTCCCTGAAGCCGCCCAAGCTTCCCCAAGCAGGGGCTTTAGACCACTGAGCCATCCCGCCGGGCCCTACTTCTCCAACTTTAGAAAAAGCATACATAAATCATATGAATTAACAGTCTTCATTGATAAAGATCAAATAATAAATAACATA